>JAVQKI010329764.1:0-10000 GCA_036025975.1 Nematalosa erebi
AAGATATTACTATGTGTAACACTGAGTGTTCACAAGTCTATGGGCTTTAAGCTACATACAGTGGGTTTATACATAAAAAAGTGAAAAGTCTTTTGCTGCAACATTAGGATATGCCCCTAAAATGTGTTCTTGCCAGAAGCTGACCTGATAGAAGGACTGTGGTAACCCCTTTTCTCCTAATCTCCCTACTTTCGTCCTCCCCTCCTCCATTCTGTGTGTGTGTGTGTGTGTGTGTGTGTGTGTGTGCTGGCAGCAGACGCACCGCGTGCGGGTAATGGTATGTAAATGTATGCCTGGGCAGTGGCCCTGGCTTGCTCCACTGTGAATAATGCTGGACAGCGTGTCTGCTGTGGGGCGGCGCCAGCAGATGAAATATTCATGCTAACCTAGTTGGACTTAGACAGCGGAAGCACAGGACGGTGTGTGTGTGTGTGTGTGTGTGTGTGTGTGTGTGTGTGTGTGAGGATTGGGGTGTGTCGAGGCAGTTTGGCACCCAAGAAGGAAGGGAATCCTGTGAGGAGGAAGTCACACCTTTTTCCTTAACTCCGATACACTTTGACAGTGAGAAGTTTATTTGCTTGTGTGTGTGTGTGTGTGCTATGTGTGAATACATAAACATCTGTGTACATTTCTATGAGGGAGATGGATGTACACTGTACATGTAAGCCTTTGCATGAGTATTTGTTTTGTTTTTGTGTGGGCACATCAGTATGTGTCTGTGTGTGTGTCTGTGTTTGTCTATGTTGCGGCAACAGCTCCTGACCCACCTGCCGTTGAGCTGGATGCGGTCGGCGAGTTTGGAGAGCTGGTCAGGGAGGCGCCGCTGCTTGATGACACCCTCGGGGCTCACAGACACCTCGCACAGGGAGTAGGTGTCGGACGCCGCCAGCAGCCCGAACTCGTTGACCACGTGCGACACCACATCCTTCGCCGTCGTGTCCTTGCTGATGATGATATAGCAGCTCTGTTGGTCCGCCTTAAACACGCGGATCACCTGGTCTGGAATGTCTGAATGGAGAAACGTGAAGAGAACACAGATGTCAATCAGGGGACGTGTGACAGACATCGACCTCTAAAACCCAATGGCCATTCCAGTCTTTAATACTAGACTGCATGTAACACTGGCCCCTTTCTCTTCCATCTATCCAATCTAATGCACACACTTAGCATTGAGTCAAACTGGAATGTGTTTTCCAAAACCATAGTTGCTAACCAGTTACCAACTTAGTTGATTGGCAATGGGCTTTTGCATTGCAACCAACACGTGATTTTGCGACACGGCCCCCAGATCTAGAAAGCTTTCTCAGACGTCCATGAACAGAAAGTTCTAGAAACAAAACCTAGTTTGACGCAGTGCTCTAATCTCCAGACAGCCAGTGTTATTATACTTGCTGTGGTATTCATCTGAGACTAGAGAACAGAGATGGATAGATAGGGAGGGAGAGAGAGAGAGATAGAGAGAGAGAGGGGGAGAGAGAGCGAGCGCAGTTGTATGCCGAGTGTGCTAATTACTCAATGCTAAACGCTGAGGACGGCGCAAAGCCAAGCGCATCCATCTGGACACGCACTGCTAAAAACACCCCAAAGACAATACACTCGAGAATACTGATCTGCTCAAATAAAGGTACAATACAGGGTGTTTCATTTGTAAAAGTGCATGTCTGGAAATGTTACAGAGGGTCTAGAATATGGTTTTCTTTTACACAATGATGGACTCCGGCAATCGTGCTCAGTTACACATTTAGATTCATCAAAAGAGTAACTTGTGTTGGTTATTCCTAGTGAACAGTCTATTGATTTACTCAGGATTTGAAGCACAGATCATTTTCTCTACTTTGCGGTGCACCACAACAGCCAGACTCTGTGCTCTTTCCCATGTATCTTTTTTTTGCTACAGCAACATTCAAAGAATGACAAAAGGCAAATAATATATTGCTATCTGAGGTCTATTGGCCTTGACATCACATTACAAGTATGAACCTTCAGGCGAGTAAAGCGTCAGAGAGACTAAAAGCTGGGAATGCAAGGGGGCAGCAAGTACACACAGAAGAAGAGGAAGAGGAGGAAGACGGAGCATGTGGCAGGAGAGGGTTCATGCATGTCACTGCACAGAGATTACAGAGATGAATGAGTTTTACACACACCTCATGATGACATGCTGGTGGGAGTTGGCATGAACATGCAAAAGGCAATCCAGAGCACACGGTATGTGTGTGTGTGTGTGTGTGTGTGTGTGTGTGTAAGGACAGATGCAAAGGACAGACTCACACACACACACTAGCATAAAGCAGAGCAGTGAGTGCATGATGGAGCACAGGTGGATGAGCGGTGAGGACCCAGCTGGGCCTGGGTAAAGGTAAACAAAAGGATAAGTGTCTGATTTATGTTTGCAAAATATGTCGATTATGTTAAGGACTTTATAGTGCAACATTTTTAACTGGAGATTAGGGTGTTGCAGTAATTTCCCCTGTGCATGTAACATTGATCTGATTTGTTGCAGAGCAAAGAAGATCTTTCTGGAAGCCAGAAGAGCTGTGTGGATACTTATCCTTTTTTTCAGCTTTACATCCTTTGGCACACCCAACAGATTAGACTGAACAATGAGGGGTGGGGAAGAGAGCGATGAGAGGAGCAGTAGTAGTAGTAAGCACAGCGGGTGGCCATGAAAGAAGGACTTCAAAAGAGACACACTGACAGAGCTGCACTGTGCCATACTTACAGTAGAAGCCCACAGCTTCAGAGGCAGAGCAGGGGAAGAGAGAAAAAGGGAGGGAGAGGGAGAGAGAAAGGGAGAGAGGGAAGGAAAGAAAGAGGATGAGGGAGAAGATGTGACACGCAACACAGTCACAGAAGCTGCATCATGGGATGGCGCTAAGACAAGCTAAAAGCTCTGCTGTAGTCCACATCTGCTTATAATCAACTCGTCATTCCATCATAATCATCATCACACACACACAGGGTGAAACTCTCTCTCACACACAGACAAGCCACAGTCACCAGTCACAAACACATTTCTGTAAGCAATACCAAATTTAAAGCCACACACTGATCCATGATGTCTAGAAACACACACACACACGCACACGCACACACACACACACACACACACACACACACACACACTCAGAGGCTACTGACAGGCTCTGAATTAAGAGCCGTGCTACTTCAGTCACTGCTGAGAAACACTTAAAAAGTGCCGTTTGCCTGATCCGCGCTTAATGGAATTTAAACAGGGCTTAGAAGGATTAGGCATCACACACACACACACACGGTTCTGAAAGGCCCCACAAGTCTCCGAATAGCAACATGGCGGACATGAAAAAGAAACTGGCAAAAACACTCCAATGATTAATCTGCTCTCGGGACAAAGTGAGGGGGCCTGGGAAGGACAGGGTATTGAGTATTCATTTAATGGTGTGTGTGTGTGTGTGTGTGTGTGTGTGTGTGTGTGTGTGATGAATGGGGCAGCGGCTTGCTCCTCTGACTGCCCAATGACTTATCACCGAGGGAAATAAATCAAAACTATATTCTCTCACATAACGCACACACCCACACCCACACACACACTTAAAACACCAGAAATCCCTCAGGCACTGTTTTGTGTTGTTCTAGTCTCTGATAGCTGTCTAAGAAAACGCTCTAATCGTTGGCAGTATAATCCTTCTAGTATGGCCATAATTCTCCTTCATGTTAGCAGGTCCTAACGTGTATCTGGGTACCAAGACTGAACTGGCAAAATGGCGAGTCTCAACTTGCCTACTTATCCATATGATTAAAGAGAAAGTGGAGTAATATATGCAACTGTGTGACCACACAGCAGTTTGCAAAGGTCAGCATTACCTGACTGTGCTAGAAAACTCAGCTCTTTTTTTGCCCTTAAAGCGTCCAAGTATTAATCATGAATGGAAAAGCATGCACGCCTGCGCACAATGCTTTTTTGCCCTCTCTCTCTCTTTCACGCACACACATACACAAACAAACACACAAAACACACACACAACAAACACACAAACTACAAATACCTAGCAACAAATCAGCAAATGCAGACCTATCCAAACACCAAATCAAAGTGACCCTCATAGCTATGGCAGGCTATCAGAGTCATCTCTCCCTCCCTGTCCGCGGCCTCTATGGGCTTCACCTGTCGGCTGGCTTACCTGAGGGGTTGGAGAAGTCCAGGACGCTGGTGGCGGGCTGCAGCAGGTCGGGGCTGCTGGACGAGAGGCTGCCAGGGATGGGCATGATGGCCAGGCTGTGGCGCGCCTGCTTGGTACCCACAATGCTGTCATCCTGAGACTGGCCCACACCGCCATCACTGCAAAACACACACACACACACACACACAAGCATTGACACTGTTGAGAAGGGGAAATGACTCTATTGCACACACAAATTGCTGTTGCATTCCATTTTCATATGGTCATGGTTTTGTAGCATGACAGTCAAACCTCACAAATGATGCACACAATGACATGAAACAAACCAAATTATTTGGAAGGAATACTACTATGGTCAACACAAAAAAGGACACACAAACAAGCACGCGTAACACATCAACCTGAACCATCACACTTTGACTCAGACACAAGATGAGGCTTAAGTTCCAGTCAGAGCCACAAGGGCTTGGTTAGATTATGGATCCTGAGGGCTCATCACTGACTTTCACCATGCAGTCTGAAAGCCATGACAAACAGACACCCCCTTTATCAGTGTGACTGGAGGCGAGAACACACAGGAAGAACAGAAAGTGCATGGAGCAAGCATGACAAGACTTTTTGCCGAGGACCTGTAAGCCAGTTGGGCAACGGGGCATGTGTGTGTGTGTTTGTTTATGTTGCAGAAGGCTGCATGAAGTAAATTAGTAGGTCTCATGCCTGCTTGCTAATTCTAGCTTAACTGAACAGACTTGCCCCACACACACAAACACATGGACACATACACACACTCTCTCTCAGTGGTCCTATCCGGAGCGTAGCAAAAGACCACATAGGTTAGCCTGCGCTACACTTGCTGATCCGCTAAACGGTCAGGGCCCCTAATCTCATCAGATCAAACACACAGGGGCCCAGCAACTTCACTAAGCCCTATCAGTTAGTCCTTTGTCACCCAGACCTCCCTAACCTAAGTGTGTGTGTGTGTGTGTGTATGTGTGTGTGTGTGTGTGTGTGTGTGTGTGTGCGTGCGCATGAGATCCCCTTCACTAAGCCCTATCTGTTAGCCCTTTTCACCAAGAACTGCTCAATACCCATTTCTTTACCAGTACTTTCTTTCACTCTGTATGTGTGTGTGTGTGTGTGTGTGTGTGTGTGTGTCTGTGTCTGAGTGTCCTAGTTTGTTCCGAAGGGTACTTAAGAGGAGAGTGAGTGGGTATGGGTGGGTACAGGCGGGCGAGTGGGAGGGAGGGAGAGAGAGAGAGAGAGGGTGTGCTGGCGTCGTCTTACCCAAACAGTCCCCTGTGAGAGGGCCAGGCAGACATAGAGACACAGAGAGACCAGGTTATACACACCACCAACACCATAGCAGCAGCAGAAGCAGCAGAGACAGGGGCCACAGTCACAGAAAGGCAGTCAAACAGATTAGCAAGGCAGATACACACACACACACACACACACACACACACACAAAGACGCAAACAGGCCCAGGCCACACACTGCAGCAGTACTGTATTACTGTGCTCTTTCAACATCTTCACCCATTATTTATATCTAGTTAAAATACATTACATATGCAAGAGCACAATGTGAATATGAGTGTGTGTGTGTGTGTGTGTGTGTGTGTGTGTGTGTGTGTGCGTGCGTGCGTGTGTGTGTGTGTGTCAGAAAAAGCAGCAAGAAATAAGACGCTGCTGCAGTGAGAAAATAATAGGCCTCTTAATGTTCACACAGTCCCTGCAGCACTGAACACTCTCCTCTAACTATTAAATAAGCCTATAAATAAATGAGCCACCTGACCACATGCGCCATTGAGCAGATTTGCTTTACGGAGATTGAGAGGTCGTACTCGGGAGGCCTCGGTGAATAGCTTGTTTGGGTTGCTGTAAAAAACCCAGCGCTGCCCTCCACTGTTCCTATCTGCTGTTCTCCAGCAAAGGATCCCCACTATCAGGCCTGCTGAACCTGCTGGGCCCCATCTTTTACTCTGACTTTGCTCTACAGGGTGAACAACCCTGAGGAGAATTTGGCATTCACAACATCAGGCCCCTGTCATTCCCTCGCTCTGTCCATCCTTTAAAACAGTTCTTCATGGGCCACAGAGGGGACAATGGTTTCAGAGTCTTGTCCAAAGTGTAATCTTTTTCATTTAATTCCCTTCATAGTACAAATGCCTTCAAATACACACAAAAAGCAGTAGAACTGGACCTAAGAATCTGACCCATCTTCTCTGTCTGACCTACTCTATGCTAGGAGTAGTGTGTCCACACAGACACTAGGAGGAGCTGGGAGAAGTACACAGTTTGACTCAGTAATCATATTAATGCACTGGGACTGAAGTAAATCAGGTCCCTCACAACTCAGTGGAGGTTTGAGTGGGGAAGCAGAGGGTCCTAAAGGTGCCGTAGGGGAGCCACAGACACCCATGGGTAATCAGGTGGGTACCTGAAGGGCTTGGGTGGGAGGATGCTGAAGCGGGTCTTCTCCAGCATCTTGCGGATCTTGTTGCGGCCGCCCGACACGGTGTTGGCCTTGAGCTTCTTGTGGCTCTTCTCGGTGGGGAACTCCATGTCACCGGGCAGGTCCGGGATGGAGAAGCGGTTGCCCTTCTTCTCCTGGATTTTGGGAATGTGCGGCCCGCCGTTCTTCTTCTCGTGGGTGATACGGTTCAGCAGCTCCTTAAACACTGGCGTGGAGAAACACACACACACATACGAGAGAGAAAGAGAGAGGGAGAGGGGGAGAGAGAGAGAGGGAGAGAGAGAAAGAGAAAAACAGAGAGCAGAAGTTCAAATACCATTGTCAAATGTATCCTTCTTAAGTAGTGAAGTCGAGTCTAGGGTGCAGAGTACAGTATACATCCTTACCGAATATATTCGTCTTCACAGTCAAAGAAAGGTGCGTGTTATTCCTAAGGATGTCCATGGCCTTGGAATAGGAGATGTTCTCAAAGTTCTGCCCATTGATCTCCATGATCTACAACAATGAAGAACACACCAGAGCAGGCATGTTCAGATATGTAGTACACAAGAAGTAGTACACAAGTACACAGCACACAGTTTGAGGAGCATTAGCTGCAAGAACAGACACATGGGAGTGGCAGGGTGTGCTGCCGGTGTCTGAATCCTTACCTGGTCGCCCCGCTTGAGGCCGGCCTCGGCTGCCTTGCTGCCCTCCTCCACGCTCTCCACGAAGATGCCGAAGCCGCGTTCGCTGCCACCCAGCAAGGAGAAGAGCAGCGGCGACTCCCGGGAGGGCTTCTGCAGCGTCACCTGCCGCCACTTGGCCTTGGCGGCGCAGGCGATGTTTAGCAGCCGCAGATGGCCCTTCATCTTCTACACACACACACACACACACAGACACAGACACACACAGACACACACACACAGGAGCATTAAGGAAACACAGTTACTCTCACCCACATCAGAGCAACCATTAGTCACATAACGTTGCCATAATAGTCACGTCCACACAAAGAGTAGTGAAACAAGAACTCTGAATCTGGCCTGTTGTTCTGTATTTGACCAGCCAATACTAGGAGCAGTGAGCTCACAAGCAGCCCGCACTGGGAGCAGAGAACAGTGGGCAGCAGCACGAGGAGTGCAGCCAGACTGCAGAGCAGCACCACAGATGGTATTTCATATTTAATAAGAATAACTTATTAACAGCTGTGAGAATGGGGCTCTTTAGCCCACCCTCTTTGGTAGAGGATGGTAGAGTCAAGGGCGAGCTGGCGGTGAATGGTGCGATGAATACTGCACCCACTGTGAGGAGGCCCATTAACATAGTGCAGGCGGCCAACATTCATTTAGCTGTTCATGATATATAAGCATCATTACATTAAAAATACCCAGAGTATAACTATAAGAAACACTCACACTAAGCAGTCACTCTTCCCAATTCGACTGCTAGATAATAACTCCACTACTATTAGTCATGAATGGATTTATTAATGAATAATAATAATCATTGCTAGAATTACCCATCTCGCAAGATGAACTGTATAATGTTAATAGTCGTTTGCCAGCTCTCTATCTGATAAACTTAACATGAATTGCCAGCACACTCTACTGCTGAGTGATTAAAGTGCAAACTTCACAGGCATGAACAGGAAGTCAGAAAGGAGGTCAGCATATCACACACACACACACACACACACACACACACACACAAGCATGCACGCACACACACACAGGCACACACACGCACACACACATACACACACACGCCACTTTAAAGAGCAAGCTGAGAGTGTCAGTCACTCACTCAATTGATCACTCAATCACTCACTCACTCACCGCTGTTTCAAGATGTTTCTCAAATTGCTCCAGAAACTGGGTCATTTCTGGATTCCCTTCAAAGTCATTGAAATGGTTGTTCACCCACAAGAGAACTATTCTTGTGACCTGCAAAGAGACAAAGACAGACAAGAAGAATTTAGAGGACAGCAAAAGACAGTTGGGGGACAGAGGTCAAAAGAACCTGAAACTGAGCACCAACTGGGAAACAGATCAGCATAAACTAAATGATGACAGATTTTCTATGCCTTCTTGCTTTCTACGTTCAACAGTCAAACACGTGCTTGCAGGTTTTGTTGGATGTAAACTGCTTACGGTAGTGTATTTGTTTCAAGAAATCAAACATGAAAAAACAATCACAGCTGAATTTACTGTGTGTGTTTAAATAAAAATTTTCATTAAAAAAAAAAAAAAAAAAAAAAATAGCCACAAGATTTAAATAAATAATCCTTAAATCCTCTGAGCATACACAGAGCGTGCTCCTGTGCGCACCCACCTACACACACACAAACCCACACCCACACCCACACCCACCGTGTCTCGGAGGCTGTCAATCTTGAACCACTCCAGCAGCTTGCGGCCAACCTCCATAGGGCTAGACAGGAAGGTGCGGTAGGTCAACAGGAAGTCCTCGATGTAGGTGGGGTCCACCACCGAAGGCTCCTCCACCAGGTGCATGACGAGCCGTTCCGGCGTTCCCTGTAAACACACACCCGGGATGAACATCATTCCACAGACACAGGCACACACACACAGCCAACACTGATCCAAGAACAGAGATGAGTTCACACACTACACAGAGACCGCTACTCTTCACTTGGTATGTGAACAGCAAGTTATTAAAAGGGCAATCTTGGCAAGAAGCAATTTTTAAGGAAACTGTCAGCCATCATATGACTGAAGTTATTTTAAAGGAAACCAGTGCTTTACACTTACAGGATCAGAAACCAGCACTCACTTCCGATCTGTATACTAAAAAAGGGAGAACTGATCTATTGAGGGAAAAAAAAAAAAATGGAAACAAATAACTAGAAAATGAAAGAACAAAATATTACTTAATCAAAATTCCCCACTGCCATGAGTAATTGAGAAATTTTAATTCACACACTCTCTGTGTGGCAATAAAAAAAAAAAAAAAAAAAAACATTGACTTCAGTGTAAAGCGCCCCTTTGGTTTTCTCTCTCAGGAAGAAAAGTCACATGAGAAACAGCACAGCAGAATAACCGAGAAAAATCACTAGACCAGCAGAGCATGGGGAAAGCACAGGATTGCTCAAAACTGAAGATAAACAAACTCAATGCACAACAAGATGCCCAAACTGGCTTATGTGTTTGTGTGTGTGTTTGGTACATGTATACGTATGTGTGTGCACGTGTGAATATGTGTGTGTGTGTGTGTGTGTGTGCATGCATATGTGTGGCCCTCCTTAGCTGTCCTCACCTTGATGACGATGTGTCCCTTGCGGGTGCCGCTGCGGTCCAGCTCGCGGTGCTCCTTCACCATGACGATCTCGCCCTCCTCCTCCACCTTGTGCGTGTTCTTCTCCACAT
>JAVQKI010329826.1:0-16236 GCA_036025975.1 Nematalosa erebi
GTGTGTGTATGTATATATATATATACATATATACACTGTAATGAACAAAGGTGCCATGTAACACTTTCTGGGAACATTTTAGATATACACCTTTAGTAATTTGCTCATGGACACCAGCCAGAGATTGTTAGGGTTCCCAAGTGCACCCTTGAGACTGGCATAATTTGCATGCAGGCAGTAAAGTAGAAGGAGAAGTGTGTGTGTGTGTGTGTGTGTGTGTGTGTGTGTGTGTGTGTGGGTCCACAGGGACCAACACCACTCCACCTCTCTGGGAATGAACCAGTGACCTTGCAGCAGAGAGCGACAAACTGAGCTGTGCTGCACTGGAGCTCTTCTATACTGGGCCATGCTGCACGCTGGCTGTCTGCTTCCACTGCCACTGTACCATCACTATACCATCACTGTTGTGTCTGCTTCCACTGCCACTATACCATCACTGTTGTGTCTCTTGCTATCCAACACTGCAGTCACCTACTGTATCAGCAAACTAGAATAGCAGGCTGAGGGATTACATAGACTTAGCAAATATTCCAATCTTTGCCCCCCCGTTCTTCCTCTACTCTATTTTTTCACCCTCCACTCGTCCTCTCGCTCACGTCCCCGAAGCGGCAACGAGTCCTGATGAGAATCATGGGATGTGTTTCTCCCGTCAATCGATAGATTCATGCTGAAGAAACGCAGCGCAGGGTTAATCTCATTTCCTGGTGGGTCACTTAATAAAAGGGAGATTTTCCCCTACTCTCCCATCACCACCCCTCCCCTCCTCTCCCCTCCCTTGGGCTGCCGCCTGTGCATCTGCACCAGCTGTTGTTCCACACGGCAAAGTCAAAGGGGAAAACAAAAAAAAACCCATACTGGTCCACTGTCTTTCAGGTTTTCTGTGTGTGTGTATGTACAGTAAGTGTGTGTATGTGTGTGTGTGTGAGAGAGAGTGAGAGACAATAACCCACTGTTGTACTGTGTATATGTGTGAAGGTATCAGAGGAGAAAGAGAAAGAACATTTCGCACAAGTGTGTGTGTGTGTGTGTGTGTCTGAGTGGAGGGTGAGAGATAGAGGGCGAGTGTGTGTTTGAGAGGCGGTAAGTGCGTGTGAGAATCTATAAGCACGCGACATGCCAGCCCACTAAGCCATCCTCCGAGGGCATTTAATTAGGAGTCGACAGACAGAGATGCATATTCCATGTCACTGCCACATAGCTAAAGTGCCTCTGGCCTATTTTACAGCACAGCGGTGGTGGTAGGTTCTCTTGCGAAACCGGCCTTGGAGGTTTCATACACACACATATATACATACATACACACACACACACACGCTGGATTAAAACCACGATGCGCTGGTATTCACACCGTCCTGATGAAAAATACATCCACGGGATGTGTGATCCGGCTGGTGGATGAAGTAGCAGCAGAGGGGATTATGGGGATGCGTGGCTATAGGAGGGGCTGGCTGATGCACGGGGCGGGCGGGCAGGAAGCAGGGATGGAGAGCCCAGAGCGTGAGGGAGAGAGAAGAGGAGAGAAGAGGGGGAGAGAGGCCCTTTCATCTGCGGCGTCGCTGCTCTGGTGAGGGAAGGATGCTTTTTGCATCATTGACATGTGACTGCTCTGCAGGACCCCAGGCAAAGCGTTAACATGGGGGGTTTAAGTGTGTGTGCGTGTGCGTGTGTATGTGTGTGTGTGTGTGTGTGTGTGTGTGTATAGAGTGCATGCTGACACATTTCTATTCACTCTCAGCTCAGCGGCAGAAAGGAAAGGCAGATCCATCCAATAAAGTAAATGTGGCAACGCAACAACGCCAGGGGAAGAGGAGGAGGAGACAAACGCAAGAGCAGAGGGGTTAAAAAAAAGAGAGATAGAAATAAATACATAAATAAATAGCATGGTGTGCCTTCAGGGTCCTGCCAATGAGACAACCTACTGGAGGTGCCAAGGAAGGCTGAGGATGCAGAGAGTAGTATGTTGGATGGCGGGGGGGGGATTTTATTTAGCATTTATTTGCTTTAAAGAATTTCATTCCCTCTCTCTTTCCCTCCTCCTTTTTCAACCCCCTCTGGTTCTTACGTCCTTCTCCTGGAGTCACAAAACAGCAGTGCAGTTGCTTTCGTGCTGGGCCAACTCTCTTGATATCGAATCCTACTTAAAAATAGAGGAGCATCTCTCGCTCTCGTTGAGCAATCCCTTCAGCACTGTTCCCCCTCAACCACACACCTCTCATAACACATGCGCGCACACACTACCACACACACACACACTTAGAGCCCTACCCTCCAAATTTCAAAATTAAATCGCACTTATTAAAGGCTATTAATCTTGCATATGCACAGACGGTTGAAAGGACAAAAAAACAAAACAAAAAAAAAAAAGACTGATTTAATTCCAAAAATGCCACTTGAAATGAGATCTAATCAAAAGTGTGATTCCAGCAGGACCTGCATCTGAGCTTCTAGACATGGCATTTCCATCTGTGCTCTTTGAAAAAAATAAACACATATTTATTTATATAAATATATAACCAAAAAAAATCAAATGAAAGCTGTGAGAGTTCTGCAGTCCAAAAAGACTATTTCTGGTCACAGTGTCACATATTTAGCTGCTCCTGCATTGCTATTTTCTGCTGACATTTTCACAGCACGGGGAAGCAGGGAGAGATCTCGCCGTCTGCACGGCCCTGGCACGCAGCGTGTATGTAGACTGAGTGAGAGATAGTGTGTGTGTGTGTGTGTGTGTGCGTGTGTCGTGTATAGCTCTCACCTTGACTGGATGGCAAGATAGATGGTGCGGCGGAATGAGACCAGGTTCACTTCTGTCTGGTCGAAAATAGTCACTTTCTCTCCCTCTATAAAAGGAAACAAAAAAAAAAAGTCAATAAATAAATAGAAGGTAGACGGTGCTCTTTTTCACAATTTTTTTTTTTTGTTATATGATATGTCTCCCTCCAGAGGTCATCATATTTTTTTCTGTGTTGAAGCAAATTTTTAGTCTCCTTTGAAGGAGCCCTTCCTAAAATAGCTGCTTTAGATCGCTGTGTTTTCCTATTTATTTACATTGCGGCAATGGTACCATGATGACTGCTATAGATTGCAGGGAGCACGGTTGTTTATCTGATGAGCTTTTAACGTGTATGTTCTATGCACTTAACCAAATTGACTCTCGGAGGAGGACATTAAAGACCCTCAGGCTAGAGTCTATTCGTCTTCCGCGTTCACTAACTCTATATTGTCGACGCAATTACAAGGGTTGGGTGGGGGATTGATGCAGGTTTCCAATCAGCAGTTGTACATAGCATGTCCACTAGGGAAACACCACTTCCAAATCAAGATCAACGTACGAAACAGCGCTTGAATTTCCTAACCACCTAACTGTGTGAATGCGGAATTCTCCAGAACTCAAGCAGAAACCAAAATTACACAGTAGAGGCGACCTTGACACATTTTGGACTGTCCCGAACGCCACCACAGTGTA
Source organism: Nematalosa erebi (assembly GCA_036025975.1). Taxonomy (NCBI): domain Eukaryota; kingdom Metazoa; phylum Chordata; class Actinopteri; order Clupeiformes; family Clupeidae; genus Nematalosa; species Nematalosa erebi. The sequence continues at coordinate 3,464 of JAVQKI010329826.1, forward strand.
CTGATTTATCCTTGGTTTCGGTTTTAATAGTAGTTCATTTATGCTACCCCATAACAAAAATAAATAAATAGCTGTGCTATGTTTTGTTAAAGGAATATACAACAAGCTAAAAGCCAATTTAATTAGATTTAGGGAAATATTCTAACCCAGCAGTGTTTTCATACAATGGGAGGTCCACCAGTCAAACAAGGGAAAAGGAAGCTGGTGCACAAGTCTGTGGTGAAAACATTGGGGAGGCTGTGTTTGCTAATCTAACTCAAGAAGACTACAAAATACAAGCAGAGAGTCTACTGAGACAGGATGGCCACATGATTGCACGGGAGAGCTTTGCTCCAGAAGCAGGTCACGTGCAGCATCACCTGACTCAGGGTCCTGTGTGTATATGTGTGTGTGTGTTAAGTTAAGACACCCTGATGGCCTTTGTGTGAGTGACTGAAATTGAGCTTGACATTCTGGCCTGCCCAGGACAAACACCATGCTTTGTTAGGCCCAACGTGTGTTTGTTTTTCTGTGTGTCTGTCTGTGTGTGTGTGTGTGTGTTTGGTGAAAGCTGGGCACAGGATTGCTGTGATATCCTAATGGGGCTGGTATGCCACACATTTCCTGTGGCGCTCCACGCCCTAGGGGGCCCAGATAGCGGGTAGATAATCACTGTGGGCCACAGCGGACCAACTGCCACCGCCCTCGCTACCCTTTCCTGACAAACTCCTCAAGTCACACTGAAAGCACTTCAACACATCCAAGTCACTAATGAACCGGCCTGCTTCAGCTGCTCCGACTGGGGGGGTTAAGGCAAGCCACAGGGTCCTCCACGGGGGTTCAGAGGAACTCCCACTTCCACTGTGTTCCTCATTTCTCTACAAATCAGTTTTTCTTTACTTTTAAGGACACCCCGCACGTACCCACTATGCAACTGTTGGCATCAGCACAGGAGCAGACGCAATAACAGAGAACATGCCAAAGGGATGAACAGGCTGGTTACAATAACATTTGCTTTATAAACAAAAGATCTTAAAAGACAAGACAGACATAAATAAATAAAAACTGTTTTAGAGCCCAAACTTGACCAACCACAGGGGGCACAAAGAGGAAAGAGGTGCTCCTACCTTCACCAGCTTCCGCCTCCTCCTCTTCGTCATCATCGTCATCTTCGTCATCGCTTCCGTCGGCCTCGTCCCCAGAGTCGCTGCTGCCTTCGTCCAGAATCTCTGTGGGGATGGAGGGTGGATGGAACACAACGGGTCATCGTGAGCCACCGCTCCAGATCGCCTTCATTTTCCCCTCAACTCCTCAGCTCCCTTCATATTCCAGCGGAGTGCGGCTATTACTCCTGCCTCGGAGAACAAGCTAGCTATCCGAGGCGTATTGAGTGATAATAAAGTTGCTTTCTGAACGCTGTGTGCCATATGCTGAGCAGGGGCTGACTGAGCAATTAGAACACAATTAAAATCCAAACGCGCCCCCATCTGAAACGCTTAGAAACGAGGCGTGTGTGTGTGTGTGTTCCGGTGAACTCTTTTTAATGGTTGTGATGGAAACGATGAAAACGTTGGTCGACTCACCTCGCTTGATGGCTTTGTACTTCTCTTCGTTCTCCAAGAAGTCAGGGTCCATCTTGAAGACATCTGAAATGACACGCACACACACACACACACATAGAGAAAGAGTATAGGAGAGTGAGTGAAAATGCTGTTGTTTTAATGGAAGCCATTCGTTTGCAATTACACATTTCTACAGCAATTAAGTCACTGCAATCCCGACGTAATCAGAGGCAATTACCCATAAAGAAGAATTCATTGTGCATTAGGCATTATTCATAAAAAGGACTTAATGTGGTAATGGCTTCTCCCCGGGCCCTGAAGGGAGTCTTGTATAGATTTTCAATTAGGCCCGTTTGTCTGCGAAGCCACAAAAAGATGCTTATCCACAAATTGAACAAACATAAATAAGTACCGACAGGGGCTAAATGTCAGGAGTGAAAAATCCAACCCCTCAATTATGCGCCCCAAGCAGGGAGCAGCTCCCGCATGGAACACGCTCTGCCTAGAGCACTAGAACCCGATAGAGTGAGCAGAACAGAGGGAGGGAGGGATGGAAGGAGAGAGAAGGAGAAAAGAAGGTGGAGGGATCCACTGGGATGCTCTCCGTATAATTAGCTTCTAAACGTCTGCGATGATTAGAGCTAGCTTGCAGAGGAGTGGGAGTTTACCTCCCAGCAATTAATTAAGCCACGGCCAGGTTATAGCCCAGCAAGTAGGCCGCCGCCACCGGCGATAACATCTGGACCCCTCGTCACGCTTCAGGGGTCAAGGAGGTTTCCACCAGCAAGGGGCCTGAATGTTAAAACCGTACACAGCGCTGTACTCTGTCTGAAGTTACAACAAGTGTGTGAGTGTGTGATCTTACTTAGGATGTCCTCAGTGTTGTATTCGTCTTCCAAAGGCAGCATGTGTGTGAACTGGTCCTCCTCCTCTACCAGGTCCAGTCCCTCCGGAATGATGGGGTGGTCCTTGAACCCGTCCTTGCGGATGGCGAACATCACCTCAATCATGTACTGCACGCGCTTGTCAATCTCCGACTCATGAAGGATGTTTCGCAAGCGCTCAAATATGGCTGACATGGAGATACAAAAAGGTGTCAAATATCCACACAGGAATTCTAAACTCATAAGGGCCAATTCCATGGAAAATAAACTTTTTGGTCATGTCCATAACGCCAATGAATTGCGCTGGTATGGTTTGATTACATGAAATTTGAGCGTTTTCTGTTTTTGGCGGTAGAACATGCATGTAAAAAAATTTTACAAAACATTTCATGGAATGATTTACATTACTCAAATAACATGGCATTTCACTGGTATTAAGGATGTGCCATAGGAAATTTAAATGCCCACAGTAAAAGGCAGAAACAAGGAAAGAAACCTACTGTTAACATCATATTCTAACGTTGTGACTTGACAAGTTAATCACTTCACGTATTGGTAAAGCATAACAAACAGACTGGTACCGTTAATGCCTCGTGGTGAGACCTCGGTGAGTTTGAGGCCGCACTCCTTAAGGAAGGCGATGGCCACCTCCACACTGTCATCAGTCGGTCTCTCCAGCAGCAAGGTCAGCATCTCCAAACACAACACCTCATGGGCCTGTGCTCACACATAACAGTACAGAACCATGAGACAACTCAGCACTAACACATAACAGTACAACGCCCTGAAACACAACTCAGCACTAACACATAACAGTACAACGCCCTGAAACACAACTCAGCACTAAATCACAAGTACTGAATTTATTATTATTATTATAATTTATCTATACAGGTTAGCTATTACCATAGTGTTGTAGATGGGTAAACAAAGAGCTGAATAAGGTTTTTTTTATTATTGTTATTGCTCTGCATTTTAAATTATTTATTGTTTGATCATTCCACATTGTTCTAAGACAAATAAGTAAACATTAGTCAAACGACCATGTTTGATCACCAAAAAGTGCAGCCTCAGGCCATTCCCAGCATATAGAAACAAAATGGCTTTCTAGTGTTCCTGTGGTTTCTATTTGAATTAACCTCTCATTGCAAAGGTTTTCTCCAGGAGAAAGACTGCAGAACACTTACCACATTCTGATTAATCAGATGGGCCACAAACTTTGAAGACGTCATACACTGCATCTAAAATGATAAAAAAAAAATAAAAATAATAATAATAATAATAATTGGACGTCAACATAAAGCTGTTCTTAAATTATTAAACATCAGAAGAGGTATTAAGAAGAGGACCTCACCTTATCATTTCTGCGGTATCCTTTCCTGAAGTTCAGGATGAGCCTCTTCAGAATGAGTTCTCCAATCTGGGGGAACTTGGAGTTGATGATGGCCACAAGGGCAGCGTAGACGTGGGTGAAAATGGGGGAGGCGCCTTGGGCCTGGAGAACGGACCTGGCCAGGAGACCCCTGCGCAGGACCACACAATTATTATATTGCTACCCTGGTGTAGTGAAATACTCTTTTCTGAATGGCCTATCCAAAGCCAAACAAGCTCAGGTTTTCAGCGATTCAGGAATAAAATCCAGATGGACCATGCATGCAAACATTAACGCATGTCTACATTCCTAACCCTGGTGAGGAGAAATGCATTTTTCTGATTTGTTGCCTTTGGGCATCCTGAAGGGGAATCAGGCTCTGAAAAGCTATGAGAAAATTGAGCCGTTTGCCTCTCTCTAACCATCGCGTGTACAGTGCTCCTCTCCATTAATATTACACCATGGCGAGTCCCCTCAGGACCTGAGCTTCCCACGCCTACTGCTGATTGCTGCTTTTTAACGGCCCAGTCTCAGGAAGTCTTTTGCTGATTACAACTATAGACTGCTGTGCTGTGCAATGAGACAAAACAAACAGCCTCTCTTTCCTATCCTAAAAGGATAATCTGATTAGAAAATGGCTTCTTGGAGCAGTAAAACGGGGAAGCCCAGGGTCAAAGCTGTGGGTAAAATGGCTGCTGTGCAGTAATGGCTTACCTGCCCCTCACAATGTTCTCCTGGAGCAGCTCCTGGATGATGTTGGCGATGTTGGATACGTTGACTTTGTTGACGAGACCGTTGATGGACTTCTTCAGGGCCTCCCAGCTCATTCTCTGGTACGCCAGGCTGGGAATGAGAGCAAAAGTGAGAGACCAGACCATGTCGCACCATGTCTTGTATGCTGTCCATGGTAGCATTTGAGCTTCCCCCTCGCTTCCCCCTGGTGTTTTTAAGTCAATCCTATCCTATCCCATTTTAACCATGTCCTCTGCCCGTCCGCTCTTCTTTTTATGAATTTCAAAGATAGTTCTTTGGAGAAGACAAAATCAAACACCTTGGCAAGAAAGAGCATTATCTTGTATAAAACACAGCTAGTTTATAAAAAAAAAAAAAAAAAAACCACTATCTTAAATCCTCTTCTTTATTCCTCATAAATTTCTGAAGCGATGCTGTCCATAACTTCTAGTTTATTTCACAGACAAGACCGATCATATTTATGGTGCCAACAGCGCAGGCTGTTAACACAGCAGCAATCTTAAATTTTCTATGATGTCTTTTACTGGTCTTTTATAGATGGTGGGCAGGGGAGGGTGTTTAAAGGCAGGATTTACACAACTGGCCCTTAAAGGACAGAGAGAGAGACTGTCAACTCTCAGACCGTCCTTCAGCTCAGGCATTCAATAGCCTCCCTCCCTGCAAAACTGCTGACAGAGATGCTCTTCCTAGCTGGATGCGTCTCTTCTTTCACTCTGTGTCTCTTTCCTCCTCTCCATCTGTCCATCTCTCTTCTTTCCTTCCTTCCCTCCCTCTCTCTCTCTCTCTCTCTCTCTCTCTCTCTCTCTCTCTCTCTCGCTCTCTCTCGTCTCCTCTGAGGATTGCCCTGTCTGTTATCTTCCTCATTGCCCTTCGCTGCTCTTGATATCTAAGCGGAGAAATCTCCGACTAATTATCACCATCTACTTCCAATCTCCCAACTCCCACCCCAGGGGCAGCAGATGCCTTTTGAGGTCCTTGGAGGGAAGGGGAGAGGGGTTGGTGGTGGTGGAGAGAGGAGTGGGGTAACTGCATACACCTTGAGCTATAGATATCCCCCCCCCACCCCCCAAATCTCTTCCCTGCCCTAGGGGACAATCAGGTGGCCCTTCCTAAATGATGAGCCTCTAACCTTGGCTAATCCCTCTCTCCGCAAGCTAGCGAGACACCCCACAGCTTGAGAGCTGCCCTTCACGTCCCAGCGGGCTCTGCAGGGATAACATCCCCAGCGGCCATTTTCTGGTGTTTCACGTGCGTCTGGGCCCATTTTCACAAGCCTCATTATTCCAATTACAATTCAATAAAAACTCAAATGGATGACGCATACCCTGCCGCCACCCCCCCCCCCATACCCCCCCACCTGCCAATTTTACTGCCCAGCTCACTGCTGCTTATTGATCAGGTATAAAAACAGTTTTGAGGGAAATTCCCAGGGAATCAATCAAATTAACAGTGTGGCCCAGACTGAGACCGTAAAGCAAATGATTTGTGTGGTGTGTTCAATTTAACGATTTAAAGGCAAAAGAGTCAACAGCTACGCATCTCAGGAGCACAGCAGCAACAGAAGCTGCTTGGCAAGAAGCTGCTGCATCCCTGCAACAGAAACTTCACAAGTTTCCCTTTCTGTTTCTTTCTGAATTTTCAGAGCACAACCACCAAAGGCTCAAAAATGGCAAGATGCACTTGAAGAGTTTAGAGGGCCTCTCTTCAAAATGCTCATCACTGGCTTATATTCCTGTATTTTGCTGAGGAACCATTTCATCCTCCTGGCTGGTGGAAACTAAATTCTAGATGAGTAACTCGAGCCACAAGGCTCATAAAGGTCATTTAAACAGTTTTATCCCTGTGTCCATCTAACCACTAAGCCTTGAAGCCTCAAGCAACTTAAGATGCATGCCCGATTCATGCCAGTCAAGTCAATGAGGGCTCCTGACTTAGTAGGGCGAGGAAGGATTTTTTTTTGGGGAGGGCTGGACGACAGCCAAAGTGGTGAAGGAAAAACAATGGAGGCATACCACAGTTATAACAACGTATGTAGTGAGACATTGGTTCTCAAACTGGGGTCCGGGGACCCCCAGGGGTCCGCAGCACATTGCCAGGGGGTCCGTGAAAAAGTTTGCTACAAAGTATAAACTTATCTTGTAGCCCAAACGCTCCTGCGCTGTCAAATTCGCCACTTGCAGTAACATGTCTATTTTAAACTGTTGTGGTTTTAGCAAAATCTGTTTCCAGAATAAGAGTTTAAAAGCATCTGAAAGAACACATGGCTATAATCTTATATGGTTAAATTGTTGTTGCGATTATGAGGGGTCCTTGAAAACATTTTTGCTCCATCAGGGGTCCCCGGCCCTAGAAAGTTTGAGAACCCCTGTAGTGAAAGACAAGCCTGAGGGCCTCACCTGCTTTTGTCAGTGATCTGGGCCTGCATCATGCGCAGCTTAGCCGGGGGGATGTAGGCGCCTCCTGTCCGGGTCAAGATAGGGTCCAGCTCCTCCTTCTTCCTCTTCACTGGGGGCTCCTCCTCGGCCGGCTTGTCGTTCTGAGAAGGCGACGGCGAGCGGCCTCTCCTCCTGTACTCCAGCTCACGGTCACGGCTGGAGCGTCGGTCGCGCTCCCGCTCCCTGCTGGACCTCCGCTCATAGCGGTCTCGATCGTAGTAGCGATCGCGGTCACGGTCTCTGGACCTGTTGAAGTTTTGGACGTAAAGTCATTACAGTAACTACTCTTATGGTTTACTTATTTTATATTTTTATTATTATTTATTTAATTATTTGTCATTTCAGTTGCTTAAAAGCAGCTAGGATTCACTCCTAAGGGATCTCACCTGCGTGATCGCTCATAGCGCCCTCGAGGGGAGCGGGATCGAGATCTGGATCTGGACCGAGATCTAGAGCGGGACCGCCTTGACTCTGCGTCCCTGGAAGATATGTAATGTGAGGACTTTTCCCTTGGTGGGAACTAGTTGGTGGATGAACTGCTTGCACAGATGTTGCATTAAGAAGGCATGAGAGAAAGAGAGGGAGTGACTCACTTGTTCTCTGGAGATGTACTCCTCTGTCGCTTCTTACTCTCATCATCTGAACCCCTCTGAAATAGAAATGCAAGCCCATACACACACACGCACTTTAGTTTGAATTCCAACTATGACGTTCATAAAAAATGCAAGAAGATTGTGTCTCCTCTGTCCCCAGCCTGTGCCTCTGAGCCTTTGCTTCGACACTGTCGCATTCCAAGGCAAGAGCATTTTGCAGGTATTCAAAACCACTTATACTTACACTTATTATTTAGCAATCAGTTATCCAAATTCATTTACAGCACAGAGAACCTATCCTATAAATAACAATAGCAAGTGTGGTTCTTGGTCGTCAGACCCATTAAACCAATGACCTCTACTTTCCTCCATCATTGGCCACTGAGGCAACAACCAGCCAAAGCTACACTCGCCACATGTCAGCCTCACCCCGAGCCCTTGATGGCACTCACCCGGACATGAGCGATACTGCTCTTCATCCTCCTGCCCGTCGCTCTGTCGCCGTCATCATCGCTGCACTCGTCACTGTCGCTGTCGGAGCCATTGTTGCTATCGTCATGGTCCCGGTGGGGACCTCTTCCCTCCTCGGGTCCTCGAGGGCTATCGTCCCTCGGTGAGGCCTCTCCAGGGCTGCCCTCAGGCCTCTCCTGGTCTCTCTCTGGCCTCCGAGCAGGGCTGGGGTACCGCTCTAAAAAAGATCCACAAGAGAGAGCTTTTAGTTTACGGGAGGGACTAGTGTTTCAGTTTAGTTTCAGTGTGTTTATTGACAAAGCAGGCCTTGTGCAACCCAACATTTAATGACAAGTGTTGCAGATAACGCTCCAAGGTCAGAGGAAGCCTGCTGCTGATCCTGTGGGAAATTTAGGCCCTGATGAAACAGCACTGCAAGAGTTCTAGTCTTCACCTTGATAAGTCACAGGTGACAAAGGCAGAGTCTGTGAATAACAGTTTCAAAGGCTCGATTCAATATAAAGAATGAGCATTGCCGTTACCCTGTCTGAGAATGTCAGCTCTGCGAGATGTTCCACGGTTAGTTTCCAATAAATGTGACTCTTTTTATTTGGGGTTGTTTCTCTCAAATCAAAAGCATTTGGTGTAGGGCACCGGCCATTGGAAAGGCCCTCAAGGAGTAGGCCTGTCATTTCTATCACTGTGCGCCTGGCTCCTCTGTGACTACAGGCAGGTGACTACACCGTCTCCACAAACCCAGCCTGACGTTGGGGGAGCAGGGGGAATTCATGTTCAATAACAGATCTGGGGAGCATGAAAACCTCATTAAATAATTATGAAGCTGAGGACATTCAGCTCCGTGCCATGCCAGGGAGAGTGGGCCATAGCCATAGTCACAATCACCAGCCTGCTGGGCTTTTCATTCCGTTTCCCCTCGCACTCACTGCCATTCAACTCCATTCAGTCCACACCTGAAAAGGGTGATATGCTACCTTATCCAACCTTCACTCCACAGCAAAAATACACCTTTCAACACATTCAGCCAGCAAGCTTATATATTCTAAATGCCTTTTAGTGCATTTTACACACTCCACCCCTCCACCCCCACCATAGTTTGATGTGGGACATTAACATTGAAGTCTTAACAAAGTTACGAGTTTACAGCATTTATGCTAATAATAAAAGCGTGTACAAAATATGAAATAATTCAAAGACCAGAGGGGTCTTTTTAAAAGATTTAAAAAAAAAAAAATCCTTCTTTGAAAACAGTGTGAGTGCCAGGCAGTATTTCTTTCGACGACCTGCTTTTTCACACTCCAAGAGCCTTCAACAATTCCAACAGCACAGTTGCCCCAAAATAATAGCATATTAATGGACTGCTGTTTCAAATGCACACCAGAGAGGACATTCTAGGGCTGGAGTCATAAATTCCTAACAGCTCTCCGCAGTCACAGCACGGGGTTCCTCGCAGGCAACAGCAAATCAACTCCGAATCTGGAGAAGCAAAGGCTTCCTCAGAAGCACTGACTGCAGCTGAATTCACCGTTACTTTGGCGAGGTGGGCAGCCCAGCCCTAAATTGCTGGGAGGTGGATGTTGTAGGAGAGGGTGAGTAGGGGGGTATATGGCAACCAATCACTTGAGCTATCAGGTATGGCAAGAAATGAAAGAAGTTCTATTCAATTTTTGAGGTGGCCATTAGTTACCCAGAATGCTGAAAGTCATTACCTCCTACCTGCTTCTAAATTGCCTTGCCATCTAAATGTGGGATGCAGGCACTCTCACCGCAACATAGGGGGTGAAATTTTATGCAGTACTTAACGTCAACAAAGATAGACCAGCCAGGAGAGATTCATTACATGCACTCCTCCTCATACAACGGGGCATCTCAAAACAACCAATTTCCTAAATCTTGCTCAATGTTCAGCTCTATAAAAATGACGGCCGGGGTAATTGCCTCTCATATCTTTCCTCCCTTGAGTGCAGCTGAGGTATTCTGCGATGAGGAAAAGACTATAATTCTGTTGAACAGGGAAAGTAACTAAGGGCTATGTGCAGACTAAACTACCGCAAACCCAACATGCCGCAGAATCATTCAGTCCACTATTACACCACCTTAGACACCAGATACTGACTGAGAGAAGTGAGAGAATGATATAACCATCAGCACAGAGGGCAGACTTCACTCTGGAACATTTCAGACACATATATAAATAAAGAAATAAATAGAGAGAGAGAAAAAAATTGCCCTTGGGCTCTATTTCTGGAGGTAGAAGGTCTGGGTTGTCTTTTCCTGCTGGTCTCGTATTTACAACAGCTCAGCACAACAGATGACTGGGGAGCATTATCTAGCCATGGGCGCACACACAGCGTCGAGACTGGGGACCATTATCTAGCAATGTATGTACACACAGCGTCGAGACTGGGGAGCATTATCTAGCAATTTATGTACACACAGCGTCGAGACTGGGGAGCATTGTCTTGCAATGGGCGCACACACAGCATCGAGACTGGGGAGCATTATCTAGCAATGGGCGCACGTACAGCGCTGTGACTGGGGAGCATTTTCTAGCAATGGGCGCGCACACAGCACCAAGACTGGGGAGCATTTTCTAGCCATGGGCGCACACACAGCGCCAGGACTAGGGAGCATTATTGAGCAATGGGTGCGCGCAGAGTGCCTTATCTCACTACAGTATATTGCTCTACAGGCCTAGCATTTTCCTCAAACATCTGATTTGAGAATCTTATCAACTTTCAAGCAATAATTCTCCCCACCAAATTACCATTAACGTCATCATCTAAATAACCAAGACATGGTCAAATCATAAACATGATGCACTACAGGTGTCATGTTCAGTTATAATTACTCTAACCCCAGAAACGCAGATGGCATGGAAACACCTTTTGTTTAACACCCCGTTTCATCTTAGGGTCGAGTTCAAGTACACACTAAGACCTTAACTTACAACTTTCAACTACTTTTTACAGTGAAAACTTTACAAAGTCACTACTTGTATGGCAAGGCATTGATTTTGACCTTGAGGACTTTGTCTACTAGTAGCGTCCTGACTTCATTATATCCATCTGACCACATTGGCATGTCGAATCAACACACAGAAGGGATTATGGGGGTAGTAGCTGACGAGGCCGCAGTGGTGATGGGGAGAGGAGTCATTCGTCTTGCAGGAGAAATCTCTGCTTCGTCTGACGGATAAAGTGCAAGCAACTCACCTGCCCTCCGCCGCCCCCTCTCCCGGCTCTCGGCCCCATCATCACTCTCGTCCTCGTCTGACAGGCTCCTGCTGCGACTCCTCCGAGGGCTGTCCATTACTGCTGGGCCTGAGTGCTGTGCCGCGGACACAAGGGGGGGGGGGGGGGGTAGGAAGGATAGAGATAGAGATGGAGGGGGAGAGGGGTGAGTTGGAGTCAGAGAAGGGGGAACGGGAGCAAAAAAAAGAGAGAGGGATATAAAAACATAAGGTCAAGAGCAGCTTCTGTTTTAAAGAAAACACAGCTCAGATTGCCGAGCTTGCATCGCTGGGAGCTAATGGGCATGAATAAAACCAGCCGCTGCCAGCCATGGAGCTCCTCGGGCAGACGACCGAACAGGCATCTGCATACGATTACCGTAAGGTTCACGAGGGCCAGAGCCAGCAGAGGCAAGGTTGTAGGGGAGTCAGACAGAGATTATGCAAATCCAAACCGCAGGTCAGGAAGACTTATAATTTCCACTGAACTCAGGGCAGTAAAACAGCAAACACACAACAGCATATTTGAATTTGTAAAAATATCACACTCAAATTTGCATCCGCCTCGGCTTCACCCAAAACAAACAAGGCAGTAAGCTGAATACAAGTGTGTGCTTTTTAAAACACATCTTTATCATTGCATGCCGAGTCCACAGCTGCACCATGTTCAGTTTTAATCTCAATTCCAATGGCTATTTCATCACAGCAGACAGGAAACAGCGTGACGGTCTCTCTCTCCCTCGTGTGTGCTGGTAATGCAAGTCTCACAGCACAACACTTATACCAGGTAGAGTGGAATATGGTGAAGGGAGAGAAAAAAAAATAGAAAGGGGGCATTTCTGATGCAGCTCTGGCTTGCTATCCTTTGCAAAAATGAAATGCCTTCAGATTTCTTTTTGCCCACTCCTGTGCTAGGCTTGGAAGTCTGAGCACATCGAGACCTACTTGACTGTTTTGTCATTGTAGACACTACAGCAGCTACTTAAGTTTAGTTCTACCAAACAAGTCATAATTAAAGTATAAAACGTAAAGTAAAAGACTGAAAAACACAGTGACCTGTTCCAACAGGGTGATCCCCATGATAGATACCAAGAGATTAAGTCAATACCTGTAAAGGGGTCAGATTCCCAGTTGGTTGACTGACAAATTTAGACAACTATACGAATTTCAAATTAAAGCAAAATATGCATTTAAAGACCCACGTTCAAATAGCAAAATATCCACACAAAGCCTAACGCCATGTCTAGATTGTAAATGTGTAAATCCAAATTTAAAATCAAATCGTAATGCGTTTGTTTCAGTGATGGCGGCATCAGGTCAGGTACAGCTACTTTAAAATAATTGCTTTGACTAAACAGCCCTGTAACAACTCTTTAATTTAGTCAGTCGTAAAGTTAGAAAGTCACGACAACAAGAACTGTATAACCAATACAGGTATATTTCCCAAAACATTAACTGAGTACTGTCATTATGCTACTGTATTTCAATTATGTCA
>JAVQKI010330347.1:0-12499 GCA_036025975.1 Nematalosa erebi
CCCCCCCCCCCCCCCCCCCCCCCCCCCCCCCCCCCCCCCCCCCCCCCCCCCCCCCCCCCCCCCCCCCCCCCCCCCCCCCCGGAGGGAGGTGCGACAGATTAACGAGGTTAAGAGAGAGACAGACGAGAGAAAATAAGAGACACAGAGAGAGAGAGAAAGAGAGAGAGAGAGAGAGATTCCATCCCTCCCACCTCCCACTGTTGTCTTGAGATTTCTTTTGCTTTGTTCAGAATCTGCCCCACTGTGATCTTGCCATCCTCCCACATCCACCCTGTCACGGCTCCGAATGTATTTCATAAATGTATTCATAATCTCAGGTCTAAATAAATTAATAATTCATAGGGCATTCAGCTTCGACATTGTGGTAATCAGTCTATAGGGTGGAAGGCTTAATTTAATATTCAGTGTCAGACTCTATATTTCATGCGTTTGCGTCAGGCGCCTAATATCCGGCATCTTTCAGCTGCTCAGCGTTTCAAGGAAGACTAAAAAAAAAGAATAATTATTATTGCAAACATCATCTTGGGTTTCAGCTTTGAAAAAAAAAATGTGCTCTTCTAATTTGGTATTGCGGAGGAAAACTAAAGCTATGAATAGATACTGCTGGGAAGAATATTGTCCTGAAATGTAACTCCTAGGAATGCGCTTCGACCAAGTGGGCCAGGGAACCTTTGGATTTTGGGAGAAAACCGGTGTCCACAAATATTAGTCCAAGTGGTTACATAAAACCCAAATTTGTTTTTCTTTCCAGCTTCAATATCAACTGCAGCCAGAGAGGGTCACTGGGACAGCTCTCCGACCACTTAAGAGCTCGCCGAGAGCCGCAGGAAACGGACAAATACCGGCAAGGAGAGAAAATACCAGCGTGCCTGGATCCCCGCCCATTCAAATATTATTCACCAAAAAAGAACAATAATCCCCATCACTTCTGGTTTATAAGATAGGGGATGGGGAGAATGAGGGTGGGTGGGGGGGGCAGTGGAAGGAGAGGACATGATGCAGGTTTACTTTTCATTTGCCTGGGTCCTGTTTACTGCTAAGTTTAGACAAACATGCGGGCTTCTCTTCAGCGTCTGGAACAGGCCGACTCTGAGGGATGAGGGAATGATCCTGCCCAGGCTAATGCACTTATGGCTGGCATTGATAACCACAAACAGACCAGAGGCTTGCACACTTATCAAGCACCCCTCCACACACACACACACACACACACACACACACACACACCCTGCACCCCATGCGCACAATGGAAACAATTCTCCCGAGCCGAAACGAAGCGCTGTGTTATGGTAAATACGTTAAGACCTGCTTTCTCTCTCTATGAACAATTATCTCAGGGGCAGAGAGAGAAAGAGAGAGTGGAAGAGAGGGAGGGAGAGAGAGAGAGAAGGTGGAAATGTTATCACACCGATCGGGCATGGCTCTGTTCATTTACAAGGCCCATATTAGGGGACCCTCTGAATGATTTAGGAAGGAATGAATAATTCAGCTTTTCCCTGAGCTAATTAGGTAAGTACTTGAGGTTGCAGGCCCTGGGGAGACTGGGGCTGAAGAATGCAAGCATTAGCTTGCTAGCTAGCCTAGCAGGAGGTCTCACATGCAGAAATTTCAGGGCAACCGTGATGTAAATAAAATATTTTGCATCAATATTTCAGACGCGTCATTGTACGTTCAATTCCAAATTCCATTTTCAGTTTTAATACACTAGAATTATATATTTGAATAATCAGCATATATTAATGAGAATTGCCTCAATCTAATCAGGCCTACTGAGATGCATGACAACCGATACTGTTTTCCCTGAGCTGATGACTATAATAATTCATACATTCATCAAAAATGAAAAACTGAGTTAGTACAGATGAATTATGATGAAATTGTGGCTTTGTGTTTTGCGCATAAATTGTTCATATTTTGGAGAAATGTATGTAGTGTTTAGTTGGATGTGCTAGGAAAACCACACACTAAGGAGGAGGTACATGTACACTCACTTTCGCAAAATACAGTACACACAGAGATGCTCTCACAAACGCACACTCAGTCACTGTCCAGTCAAAAGCATGCGGCACAGTGCAGACACAAACACACACACACACGTTATACGACACGCACAAACAAACACACACACATACACACACATACACACACGTACATACACACACTCACTGTGACACTGCTCCTGGCCTGTCAGCTCAGTAAATGCTGCAGAGAGGAGATGAGATGAGAGAGAGCAAGAGCGGCTGGAGCCTTGTGCAGTGAAGGCAGCACAGGGTCACCACCTCTGTCGTCAAGGTGAGCCTCTTAACAGCACACTGAGATGAGGCCATTACCCACTATCCACCATCCCCATCCCCTCTAAAACCCCCAGCACACATATACACACCCTCACACACACACACACTAACACACACACACACACAAACACTTACACGTGCACACAAACACACCTCTTCACATACACACACTCATAGAGACACACACACACACACCTTCACACACTCACACTCTCTGAAGTGGAAAGTGGATGTGCATCCTTATGAGGCCAAGCTGATTCTGCTACTAAGCAGGCATCACAGTGATATAATGTGGTTGTAGGCTAATGCAGTTTTCATGTCCAAGGTACTGTATTCCTACATAACAACTGTAAAATATTCTCAGTCCTGCTCCTTTACAAATCATTTTCACAATTCCAATAGCTTTCTGTAGTGGTGGTGTAGTGGTTAAGGAACCTGGCTAGCATGCTAGTATCCTGGAAATTGTTAGTTCGAATCCCAGCTGCCACCATTGTGCCTAACCCTAAATTGCTCTAGAGGAAACTTGCCCTGATGTATGTGATGGTTGACAAATGTAAGTTGTGTTGGATAAAAGCATTTGCTAAATGTGAACTGATAAAAGTACAACACCTTATTTCTCCACTGCAAATGTTATCAAGAATATACTTGCAAAGCCTATTCAACAGATATGAATGTTCACAGTATTTTTTGGCCTGCGCAAATAAGTTTGTTATCATGGGTGTAATAACCTTTTATAACCCTATTGCCTATTTGTTTCCAGGGTGCAAATAAACACTCCAGAAACATAAACCCCAGCACCAAAGCTGTGGAGTCAGAGGAAAATTTAACCAGCATCCACATACATAGGCATTCACAAGCACACGCACACACACACACACACACACACACACAGAAACACAGTCATCTCAGCCATGAGAATTACCTCATCTACTATACTTGTGTGCCAATATGGCGCATCACCATTGCATGACTGCAAAAAAGGAAAAAGGTGTCACCTTTATGCAACATGAACAGCGCAGGTTTGTGTGGGCACAGAGATATGGGGTGTGGGCGTCCTGTGCGACATCCAACCGCCCCCGCTTGATCGAGCACCCAAAACCCCCCACCCCCCTGTGTTTATGATGGTTGCATGTGCTGGGAAACCGCAAACACACAACAGCAGCAGGGGTGAGAGTGACGGCAGAAGGGACAGGACCTCCAAGAGTCAAGGGACACGCAAGCACACACACACACACACACACACACATGCCTATATGTGCAAACACGTAACATTTATTACACCAGGGGGATCTGGGGCAAGGAAGTGCAAAGGCACGCCACAAGGTCAGGCAGCATTTGTTCCTTATTCAAATGAGAGAATGCAATCTGCCATAAATCCTATACACAGCCATATATAACAGGCCGTAAATCCCATATCAGCCCCTCTTTAAATACCTCTCATCTCTTAGGGTGATGAATGCATTGAATGAAATATGTGTTGTAGGATCACCATAGACTCAAGTATAGCATAGGATTGGACCTTCTACAGAGGTCCTCAATGCAATGGTAGGGTATATATACATAGGTAGTGTTTCTGTGCTGTATTTCTGTGGGGAAAAAAAAGAAAAGAGAATCAGTGGAGGGCAATTTCCCAGGTTCTTTGCCAAGAATTTTCATAACGTTCTCGAGCCACCTGGGGTTGGGATGCGAAAGCGATGACAGCTCGTGCTCGTCAGCCGTTGGACAGACGGGTCTGCTCGCTTCTCCCGCAGGTTCGTCGGGTCCTGCTGTTGCTCTGAGCCCACATGTTTGGAGCGTCAGGAGCCTGGCCTGAGGGCTCGTCTCGTCAACGTCTGCGCAGGGTGTGGAGGTGAGAGTCTGACACCATCAGGAACTGGATATTCCTGCCATCACCTCAAAAACATTGGTGATGAGCAGAATGGAAAAAAAATGCTGTATGTACAGGTGAAAAGGGAAAAAGGTAACTTTTAGGATTTGATAAAGACTGGCAATGCTAGGAACAGGCAATGCTGGCAACAATTATCCATACAACATTTATAGCACTGATTGAGCTTTCTTTGTGCATATTTAGACAAGGAGAGGGGGGAGCATGTGGACGAACATCTCAAAAACAATTCGTTTTTATGGGATGTTTACCAAACTGTTGATAGATTAAAATGAGTCAACTGCGGTGACACAAACACTCTGATTAGATTAGATGGAGAAAAATGAGATTTGCCCGTGAGGTTAGGCGGAGAGGCCAGACAGCTGTCCAGGGACCTGATTTCTGGTGGCCATGAGGTCGCTAAAACCTTTTGTCACATGTTCGGCGCGCTGGGATGAGGACCTTGTGCAGATGTTGTCCAAACCCTGCCATTAACCTAATCTTCCACAGATGAGGCCCTTTCCCCTGCCAAGAGAGTTGTGCTGGGATTAAGACCTCTGCTTTATTTTGGGGTGGGTGGGTGAAGGGATGGAGGGGTTGTATGGTGCTGCAAAAGAGAGGGAGGCTATGTTAATACTTGGGAGGCCAGTCGGAAAGTGGGGTTCATTCGGGCCTCCAAGGGTGGAGACAATCTCTGGCTTTTGACCCATATCCCACAACAAATACCAACACAGATGTACTCAAAAACACAGTAACCAACCAAACACACACACATACATAAACAAACAATAACTAACCACATACACAGACACAGAAACATACACACACAGCAGGTTTCTATTACTGCCGTGAACAAAAAACGTTTCTCTTGTTTTTCAAGAGGATGAGAAGCCATATTGGCCCACTTTTCACCCCTAACCTTAGTCATGGCAGCTCTTAATTAGGTAAAAAGTGAGGGCAAAGATGACCTTACCCGGGAACTCACTAAGGAGGGTGTCAACTGTTTTTACTCAGCCCCCCCACAACCCCCAATCGAAATGTCAAGAAAAAAACATGACTCACATTGACGAGAAGACGAGGAGAGCAAATTCCAACAATGAAAAAGAACAACACTTTAGCGAGCTCCCATTCCCCTGTGTCTGAGATAACCGCTGCCTTATCATGTATCGTCCCGACAATGTGGCATACGCCGTGTTTAGATGAGGAATATCCTATCCAGGGCTGTGTCTGCTTTATGTGTGAGGTGAAGAGATAGTAGAGGAACCAGAATATGTGGGCCAAAATGTTCTCTCTCTTTTTGCCTCTCTCTCTCTAACACAGTAGATAAAGCAGTAGACACCACAATCCCTGTTTCATAGCTCCATAAAACATGGCCGCAGATAAAAAAATAAAAAAATGTGGGGAAAACACTTGATACGGTGCTCGGCATTACAGGGAGGATAGGCGAGCCATCTCAAAACAGGAGACAGTCGTGTCAAAGCAGCCGGAGTGAAGTAAGAAAAAAAAAAAAAACAGCGTTGTGAGATAGGCCTGCCCGACCATTTCCTTTATGATGGTTACGCTGAGCTGAGCTTATCTAAAGAAAGCGACGCGAAAAGAGGAGTGAGAGAGAGATAAAAAAAAAAAACCCTCCTCGAGGGCTCTTCACCTCTTTGCTGTTTGTGGTGGTAAACAGTGAGGGAGGAGTGGAGGAGAAAGCGTTGCCAAGAAAAGGACTGATGCGTCAGTCGGTGACTTCCGCCGGCAGGCCACCACACAGCACAACAAAGTGCACAGCAGCGGCAACCCACGCCTGTGACCACAGGCAAGCGCCTAACAGCAACAGCACATAACAACCAGCAGCACAGGACAGAGGTGCCTGTCTGCTGATCAACATGTTACTAGTAACAGCCGCCCTTAGGGGAAGGGAAGCAGTGAGGTGACTTCTTGGGGCTTTACTTGCTATTAAAAGAAGAAATAGTTGAAATCGTTTCTGAAACACTGTGTGTCATCTCTTTTAATGAGACAAGTATTGCAGAACCGCGCATTGAACGTGATGATAGCTTGGTTGGTGACTATAAGGGGTTTTCCCCCTATGAGTGTAAGTGTATGTGTGTGTGTGTGTGTGTGTGTGTGTGTGTGTGTTGCCTAATAATGTTTTGGGCTTTTCATTTTCCTCAGATATATCAGGAGGTGGTCTTCCAGTCATGCTGTGAGCCCCATGATTTTCCAACGCACCACAGTCGCTCTGCTCATTTGGTTGTTGAGAAAGATAACATCACCGGCCACGCCAGCGAACTCACCCGGGGAAGTAGAGCTAAGAGTCGTTGCTAAACTCTTCCCCTAAATAATAGTCTTGTCCTCATTATCCCCAAACACACACATACACACAAACACACACACACACACACACACAGAAATTTCAGTTTGGGAGGAAGAAGAGAAGAAAGGAGGTGTGTGCATCCGTGTGTCTATGTGTATGTGTGCATGTGTGTGTGTATGTGTGCATGTGTGGACGGGTGGGTGGGGGGCGTTTAAAAAAGCATGCCATCTGTTTTAGCCTATTCAAGCACAGTATCTCAAGCGCTGGAGTGATCAGTGTTATGTTAGAGCAAACATAGCAATTAGGCTAATTAAGTTCCTGCAGATTCCCTTTGATTTATTGCAGTCAGAGGGAGAGGAGAGGAGGGAAAGTGAGTGAGTGAGAAAGAGAGAGAGAGAGAGCAAAAATGTTTTTGGAAACAGGGAAATCTCTCTCCCTTTTTGTATAGTGTTGGCAGTTGTAGTAGTGGTATTGGTGACAGTGTGTGTATATGTGTGTGTGTGTGTGTGTGTGTCTGTGTGTTAGATGGTGGATGGTGGGGAGCACTGAAAGGCCTCTAGGACTAAATCGCTCCGCAGGCATCTGTCACTTTCAGGACCAGTGTAGGACGAGCAGCCATGATGACAGGGCCGCGGTCCGGTGTCAAGATGCTGACCCCGGCTGTCAATCACCCTCAGATGGCCACTGTTAGCCCAGCGTAGCAACATCCGCCACAACAAGCAGAGAGAACGGAACAGAGAAAAGAACCTGCCAAACTGCACTGTTTGTGTGTGGTGTGTGTGTGTGTGTGTGTGTGTGTGTGTGTGTGTGTGTGTGTGTTTACGATGGATCATATCCCCCACTGGCACATGGGTCAACATCCTGTTAGCTCCAAAATCACTCAGGCTGCCTGACTGACTGACGGACTGGTTGAGCCGTTAGCAAGCTAAACTAGCAGCTAACCGGCTAGCCACAGCATGGCTGATATGCTGTTGGATTGCAGAGGCAGCAGAGTCCTGCAGAGTAAAAAGCGCTGCCTGCCTTCAGACTGCTGTGAATTACTGTGACATCTAGCCTCGGAGCAAACGCTTTTCTGAAACCCTCAGCAGAACTGAGCCTGCATCCCTTTCACTTCCAATAAGCATTAACTCCAGTGAAACAGGAAATGGCAAGCAGGAGAGACATATTGCCTCCTCTCTGCTCCTTGTGCACACTACACTATAGCTTCCACTAGCTGCACTGTCTCAAGTGCCTCATACACTCTCCTGCCCAATCTCATTTCAACCAGGAAATTAAAATAATGTTCTTTTGACATATATGCAGACTCATCTGCATCATTATTATTACAGTCCATCCATTTATTTATTTTTTCCTCATACTTAATCTTTTTGCTGAAAGCAGTAAGCACTTGCATTCTACTAGCTTTCTACTTTGTTAGAGGCTCCTCAGATTAGCATTTCCCCATAAGTGGCAGTAGCGGTTACTCCCACCTCTTTAATGTGGAGCCGCGCAGCTCATAGTCCACATCCCATCCCCACCCTCCTACGAGCAGCTCCCCTCAAAGGGGCATCGACCTCCCCTCCCGGTCCCAGGAGCCATGACTGGCCGATGCAGGGAGGTGAGGACTGTGGCCTGGCCACAGCTGTGCCGTGCGAGGTGAGCCTGTGTCTGTCACCCAGCTCGTCCCGGATCCCCTGACCGCCCCTCCCACTGCCCCCACCCAGGGCCCTGACCCTATGGAGCTCATCTCCAGCGTGCCCAGAGACAGATGTGGGTCATCAGACATCTGGTTCGCTCTAGCCACTCACAGTCCCACTATGTGTGTGTCTATGTGTGTGTGTGTGTGTGTGTGTGTGTGTGTGTGTGTGTATGTTGTTTTTTAATAACCAGCCACTCCCATAATCACCGGGATTATTTTAATATTAGTGAGCATGCTCAAACTGGCACATCTCTCTGATTAAGGTACGGTATGCCATATGGTTTAAGGGGGCAGGATGAGTCTTTGCCCCCACCACACACACACACACACACACACACACACACACACACACACTCACACACGCACAAACACAAGCCAGCTTAAAAGGGGAAAAAAATGGATCTTTTCATAAATAATACTGGAAAAACAGGACAGGAGGGTGATGGCACATCCCTACAGGCAAAAAATCATATTTTTCTCTCTTTTGTCTTTTCTTCTTTTTGCCTTCATTTCTTTCTCACTTTTTTCCAGAACAAAAAAAAAAAAAAGACTTTTAATGTGTTTTTCCTCCAGGGTACAACTGCAGCGGCATGACATTTTGAAGACTGAAGCTGAAAAATGTTTCAGGGCAACTCATTCTGTCATCGAAAGGGATTTTGTGTGTGTGTGTGTGTGTGTATGTGAGGGAGAGAGAGAGAGAGAGAGAGAGAGAGAGAGAGAGAGAGAGAGAGAGAAAGAGAGAGAGAGAGAGAGTGTTTCTCAAGATTCATGTTGACTCAAGTTATCATCCTATTTTGTTTCCACAGGGACTCCAATCCCAGGGCATATATGCTCCCCCAACACTTCATATTAATTATATTCATTCATTGTCTTCCAAGGGTTGCTGATATCACAAAAACATTGTATTTCAAGAGCTGCAGTGTACATATTTTCTTCTCTTTTCTCCCCCCTCCTTCAAACAAGCGTTTCCATGTGTAGATGAATAGTCGCCTATACACATTGTACACGCATGCACTGTTCACTTGAAATAGGCTGATGTCTGCAGCTCTTCCTGAGGCAATTACACGCATTAATCAGAACGCTCATGAAAAATATAGGGTCTGCTCTGATCTGTTCTGCTCCTTCAGAAATAATCCCACGTGCCTCTTCGCCCACTCCCCCACACCCCTCTTCATGTGTTCTCTCTCTCTTTTTCTTTCTCTTTCTCTTTCTCTCTCTTTTTGAGAGATCTATTTGTGGCAGTCATGGGCCGCCTGTGTTTATGCGTCTCAATGGGCCTTCACTGGTGGAGCTTTTTCTCTCTCGCTCTCTCTCTGCAGCTGCATCGGTGGTCGCCATGGCAATGTTGTTTATTACTTAAAGCCCTTAAAGTACAACCCCCCCACCCCTCCTCCTCCCTCTCTCTCTCCGTCTCCCTCTCCCTCTCCTCCACACTGCACAAGGAAGGGGGGAGTGGGAGCATGCATGGAGAGAAGGAGGCAGTATAGCGAGTTTCCGTGGAGACGGACAGTGGGTTACATTGCATTGGTCTTACGGACAGACATACAAATTGCAGACAGACGCGCGCAGACTGATGGAGTTTCCTTTTTTGTAGATTAGACGTTACCTAGTGAGGGCCAGACAGTCAGAGTTTCAAACAATGGCTGGTAGACAAAGGCAAAGATACACATACATACATGGACATGCTGCCAGACACAAGAAGACAGAGAGAGTGACATGCTGACACATTCAGAGGCAGATAAAGACACACACACACACACACACACACACACACACACACACACACACAGGCAGGAGGGCCGGCTGGTTGAAGGGCCCGTTAAGGGCTTGGTTACTGGA
This sequence comes from Nematalosa erebi, assembly GCA_036025975.1. Classification (NCBI taxonomy): domain Eukaryota; kingdom Metazoa; phylum Chordata; class Actinopteri; order Clupeiformes; family Clupeidae; genus Nematalosa; species Nematalosa erebi. The sequence continues at coordinate 9,978 of JAVQKI010330347.1, forward strand.
GGATGACGCCTGTGCTGTCCCTCCGTCTGCAGAGCAGACCTTCTCCCTGTCTAACCAGACCCACTAAGGGGAGGCAGTGGGCTAAGCACCGTGCTCAGTCCCAGCACATATGCTGAGCAACACACACACACACACACACACACACACACAAACAGTTGGCCATCAGTGTCCGGCCCTGAAAAACAGGCCTGTAAGCGTAGTGCCTAATCACCCACAGCCTGGGAGGCTAATGACATTTGTGAGGGCTTTTGACTGAACCTGCATGAGAAGCCAGGCTGGCACGGACACAGCCTACATACAGTGGCCTACATACACACACACACAGACACAGACACAGACACAGACACAGACACACACACACACACACACACACACACACACACACACACACACACATACACGCATGCCCCAAGCAAACACATGCACAAGCACAGGCACCTGCAGTGAACACACACTCATTCACATGGGCAAATATATTGTTTTGTGGAGGGTATAATGCACAAATACATCTGTCAACACAGACTCTTATACCATATGAAAAACAAGCACAAACACTGACATACGACATGCATACACATACACACACTGACATGTGACATTCCTGGCCAAACAGACATGCAAACACACACACACTGACATATGACATGCAGTCATGCACACACACACAGTGGCATACAACACACAAACATGCTTACAAACACACACACACACACACACACACATAGTGCTGGGAGGCAGGGCGAGCGAATGGGCAGACAGACCGTGTGCCACGGGAGTTAGTGAAAAGCAGATCCTGCTTAGCGACTGACCGGCCTGCCGGCAGCAGGTTTTTGTATGTGCATGTACGTGTGTGTGTGTTTTGCGCGCACACGAGCCGAGCGAAGCGGAGGGGGATCTGTTACGCAACATGTGCGATCCTGATAATCTGCTTTCCTCCGCCTGCGCCTCCTGGCCCTCCTCGGCCACGCATGGCCACACACCCAGGTGTCGCTAATGGGTTTAAGAGGAGCCGACGGCCCTTACCCCCCTCCACCCCCACCAACACCCCCCCACCCCCCACCCAAGGGCCCGGCCCTCCTGCTCCTGCATGTGACCAAAGATGAAGAAAAAGCATGAGAGAGAGAGAGAGAGAGGGAGAGAGAAATGAGAGGGAGGTGTAAGAAACAAATGCAAAAAGTAATGGTGTGGGAGAGTGAGATTTAGGCAGGTGAAGAAGGGGAAATGGACATGGATTTGCAGACCCTGAGAGGAATAGATAGAGAGTTAAAAGTAAGAAGTGGAGGACTGAAGACAGGGTGAGAGAGGAGTAAGAGAGATGGAGGGATGGAGAGAGAGAGGCGAGAGGTATGGTGAGTGAGGGGCCATCATCGCCCTCTCCTCATGTTAGCACCTGAGCTCTTCACCCTCACACCGTCAGCAGCAGCAGCACGGCTCGTTCCCTCTATCCACTCCACCTGGCTCCTGCTGTCCACGTGCCTCACCTTCGACTCCTTGCCTCTCACCCTCCCCTCTTGTTGTCTCTGTGTGGTGTCTGCGTTTACACACACACACACAGACACACACACACACCACCACCTTGCCTCCATCTGATCCCTACGCAGGACATTAGGCGGGCTAGTGTGGGTCAGATGGACGCGGCGGCTAAGCTCGCTCTTGACCGCAATACTCAGCTCACTAGCATATGCTAGCCGGCCATCTCCAGGTGATGCCCCAGAGCCAGTGCGGGAATGACGCCCGAGCGGGAGCGCTAATACCACACACACACGCGCGGCACATGGGAGCGGCACGCGGCACACGGTTGACCGTGTCACCTAGCCCAGGCCACGGATTGGATTTTCTCTCTCTAAGCTTGTGTGTGTGTGTGTGTGTTTGTGTGTGTGTGTGTGTGTGTGTAAACAGTGTGTGGTGCAAAGTCAGTGCTACAATCTCTAGGGGTATACTGTTACAAGCTAAGAAGGTGAGTCAGGAACTATAAGATGTGATAATAGTGTGTGTGTGTGTGTGTGTGTGTGTGTGTGTGTGTGTGTGTGCGTGCATGTGCGTGTGCGTGTGTGTGTGTGACAGAGAGAGAGAGAGAGAGAGAGAAAGTGAAAGAGAGAGAGACAGACAGACAGAGAGACAGTTAGAGAGAGAGAAAAACAGACAGAGAAAGAGGGGAATCATCAAATGAGATAATAGCAGACTGTCAGTGCTCTGATGTGCAGCCAGTTCAATCACACGGGAGCTTTGCACTTTAATGGGATATTGGCTGCAGTGGGCTTATGTGTGCCACCGCCCCATGAATTTCAGCAGTGCAGGCGACGGTAAAGAGAGGGCTTGAAACTTGACAAAACATTTGCAAACTCCACAATTTTTTTTTCCAACTTCTGTGAAGCCAATTATTTAGTCCCTTGACTGTATGAAAACAATTGGTTCCAGATTTCTGCTGACATTTCTGTTCCCTTGGGGAGCTGTTTTAAAATAACCAAAGATGCTGATAGGGAAATAGGAATGAAAGTTAAAGGAGAACACAGTTGAAGGAA
>JAVQKI010330354.1:0-12633 GCA_036025975.1 Nematalosa erebi
GGCTGGGAATGTTACCAGGCGCCCACTGTTCCTGTGATCACCCTCCTCAAGTCAGCAGGGAAAAATATCTACACACACACACACACACACACTCACACACACACACAATCCTTTCCTCCCTCCTTCCAGCGTGTGACACAGGCATGCCCAAAAATCCCATGTCCAATCTCTCTCCCCTCTCTCCTCCTCCCTCTCAGAGCCCGAGAGACTGGGGTGACTCACGAGGCAGAATGTCGCCACCTACAGGCCGCCGCGGAACTGCCGCTCTCCCCCCTGCCTTACCCCTCAGCTCTCCAAAGCTCCAGCCACGAGTGGATTATACAAAGCAACACTCCACTGCAATCCCGCACACAAGGGACCCGTTTGCAAGCGCTGTATCAAAGCGCAAAGAGACGTTTAAATCGCAGTAAATAAAAACGCTGCCGCGGCAACAGCGAGGCCAAACAATTACACCCGATGCCGAGCGCGTTATGATAAATAATCAGACTAAAGCATGCAAGGCAAATATCATTTCATAATCCAGTCACTCCTTTAATTATGACAGCGCTTTCAGAAAGAGGCAGCATCGTGCACACGGGAGCATGGAGGAGCTAGGCCCTCAATCTCCTCCCTGAGACGCATGCGGGGATGGAGGATGGATGGAGCGGTGGGGGTGGGGGTGGGGGTGGGGTGGCAGACTGAAGAATCCTCCTTGCCTTCTCTTGAGGAATGGTGGCTGGGATCAGTCCTAACCCTGATTCAATGGCTCAGTAATGTGGCCGGCCGCCTTAAGCAGAATTAAGCGTCATTAGGAACCATCCGTCTCCTCTCCGCCCAAACTGCACACAAATCAAATTACGCCGCTTGTTGCACTCGACCCAGCCCTGGGCTCCCAGTCCTCTCGTCCTCTTTTCCCTTCCTTTCTTCTCCTCTCACATCATCCCTCCTGCCTCCCTTCTCTCTTCCCCCATGGCCCCTCTATCTTTCTTCTTACATGCTTCACCCTCCTCTTTTTTTATTCCTCTCCTCTTTTCTTCACACCTTCTCTACCCTCTCTACACACGGGCAGTGCTCCAGTCAGTCTCCCCCACATCACTGGACGCCTGTAGAGCACTCTTAGAGGCAGCTTACTGGTCAACATGCCACACACACACACACACACACACACACATACACACACACACACACACACACACACACAAACTAACACTAGCAGCAAACACAGACACTCCAAAAGCAATAATACACACATTTCTTCTCCCACTGCCCGAAGCAGACCTAACCCTCCAGCACACCACTCCATCTCTCTCTCTCTCTCTCTCTCTCTCTGTGGTCCCTCTCTCCTCTCCGTCTGCTCCTATTTGTTTATTTCCCTTTATTTATTCATCGGCTGCTGGCACCGGTGACAGATGTGGAGAGTTGGGGGCCCACCCCATACACCCCCACCACCACGATCGATGGAGGCACGGAGGTTTGAGTGGAGGGGGGGGGGTTCATCTTTGTTTCTTGACGTTTTTCCCATAACTGCCAGAATTCAGATACCCACAAGCCTGGATAAGAGGGAGTGTGTGTGTGTGTGTGTGTGTGGTACAGAAAGAGAGAGAGAGGGAGGGAGGGGAAGTATATGAGTGTATTTGTGTTTGTGTGAGGGATTGTGTGTGTGTGTGTGTGGGGGTGTGTGTGTTTGGGGGGTGTTCTACAGAGGAAGGAGGGCGGTATTATGTTCCTCTGTCAGAAACTGGATCTGTGTGTTGGGCTAGCGGCTGTGGAGCGGAGCAGAGCGCCCGTAATACAATGCAGGACAAACTAGAGAGCACCCAGTGCTGCACCGCACACATCTCTCTCTCTCTTTCGCTCTCTCTCTTTCTCTGTCGCCCACTCTCTTTCCCTCTCTCTCTCTCTCTCCGTCTCTACCTCCGTCTTTGCTCTTGTTTGTTTCCTCCTGCCGGAGTGAGAGGGCCACGGCAAAGGGCAAGGTAATGCTGAGTTCTCTTTCCCTCCTCCCTCACTCTATCCCTCGCTCCACCTCTCTCCGTCTCCGTGTCTGTGCTGGTTTGTTTAGCGAGGGAGAGGCACGGGGCCTGTGCTGCTGGGCTAATTCAGCAGTAATGGATCGGCCGCTAGTGGGGCTGAGCTCTTGCCAATTATTTTGTTCACTTATTAGGAGGGCTGGCCTCTAACGGCCCTGCCCCCTGTCTGTGACCCACAGCTGGACACAATGGGACAGACACACACACACACACACACACTGAACAGTGGCCATGTGCATAGACATCGAAACTATAATACTTCCACACAGAGTTTATACACACACATACGCACATACTGACCAACGAGCACACAGAGAATCAGAATACAGTACAGCACACTCTCTCTAACACACACACACACACACACACTCACAACATGCTCACCCACAAATTCCCTGGAGAGCACTTGTCTCAACAGAAAATGGCTGGAAAGTGTCTACAGTAATATAATGGTTCTGTAGCCATCTGAGCTCTAAGCACTGGACACACAGACAGGCACACACATCCACAGAAAACAGCCACTGCTAGGCCTAGCAGAATTCTGCCCTTTCAATAGGAGGCCGGGGCAGGTAATACAGTAAGCGCTTGTGGCAGATGTGTTGTGAAAGAGGCCAATGCTAAGTTTGAGGGCTAGCTGGGCTCCCGCTGTTAGTGCACTCCGACCGCTTAAGAGCCTGTGTGCTCATTTGACATGACAGTCACCAAACGGTTCTCAACCACACACACACACAGACACACACACACAGAGACAGAGAGAGAGAGAGAGAGAGAGAGAGAAAGAAAGAGAGAGCGAGGGAGAGAGAGTTCTCAGTGGCTTAGTCAAATCTTTCAGCACAAATAAGCATCAGCAGCACAGGCAAAGGTAGAGGGAGAGAGACAGAAAAAAACACACACAGGAAACAAGGCAAAGAGGAGAGCTCTGTCTTTTCAGGGAAAAACAATCCCAGCATCCAGCCAGCTCTTGGGAAAGGACTGGGTGACACACTATCCTGGCTGCTTACATCCCAACATCCCGCGCTCCTGCCCATTAAAGATTCAGCAGAGATCAGACGCGCAAAGGCCTTGGCCGACTCCTAGGTATCAATTTATAGGGAGAGCCATGCCGGGATCTAAAAATAAAATAAACAAATGTGATTTCAGCCTGCATACAATCAGAGCGCCCCTTTGAGAGCAGCGGGGGAGAGAGGAAGAATGGAGGAGAGAGAAGGATGGAAAGAGAGGGAGGGAGAGAGAGAGAGACAGATAGAGGGAGAATGAATGAGAGAGTGAAAGAATAGGAAGAGAGGCCGAAGAGGACAGAAGAATTGAAGGAGAAGAGAGCGAGAGAGAGAGAGAGAGAGACAAAGAGAGAAATGCTGAAGGGGAGACAGGCAGAGAGGAAGAGAGGGACAGAGAGAGAGAGAAGGAGAGAAGGAGAGAGAAGGCGAGAGGGAGGATTTGTGCACCCCCCTGTGAGGCAACAGTAGCAGAAGCGGCAGCAGCAGCAGCAAACGGCAGCAAGCAGCAGAAGACACCGGAAGCTCCTCATTGATCGAGGCTCTTTTCATTTGCTGTGAAATGGCTGAGCACATTTTCTGAACGAGAGGCAAATCAGAGCATTCTGGCATTTATTAAATAACAAGCCCAGCTCCACGGCTAAGCCAGCCCATGCATCATAACCGTCTGCCTTTCTATGGGAGCACGGCTACACAATGCCTCCTCGTAACAAAATTACACACCCCGCTCCATTTCCACTGAAATCCATTACCCTAAAACTATACAAGTCAATGGAAGGGTTTCAATAAAGATGAATAGACGCATCACGGCGAAATGAACAATGCATTATTCACTAGTTATTGTCATGCTATTTCTGCTTAAAAGCTGGACATCTCAAGCTTTTTGCCCCTATTGAATTGTGCATATAGACCAGAACTTGGCAGAGAGCAATTGGGTTAGATCTGTGTGTGTGTGTGTGTGTGTGTGTGTGTTTACATTGTGAGTGTTTTCGTATTTTGAAGATGAGGCTGATATGCATGAGTGAGTGAGTCAGTGAGTGTGTGTGCTGGATCCATAATTACTGACTGTGTTCTTTGCATCTGCAGTACTTGGTGACAATAGTAGCAGCAGGCATGAGTGAGTGAGTGTGTGTGTGTGTGTGTGTGTGTGTGTGGTGTGTGTGTGTGTGAAGTGACTGAGCAGTGTTAGGGGAGTGAGTGGCCAGCGGACAGATGTGATTGAGGGAAGGCAGTGGGGAGTTGAGGGGCAATGGTGTGTGTGTGTGTGTGTGTGTGTGTGTGCGTGACCGCGGTGAGTGAACGAGCAAGCGCTCACTACCCATCAAAAAGCCATGCGGGCGTGAGCAGGGGGGTGGGGTGGTGCGTACCTGAATGATGGACATCCTGTTAGTGGGGGTCTCGGTGGTGCTGGTGACGGGCCCCGTGAAGCTGGTGTGGCAGCCGACGGGCCCCTGCGGCACGGGCAGGTTGTTGGCGGCCGGCTTGAGGTACATGACCTCGGAGCGCGGCGAGCTGAGGGGCAGGCGCGTCTGGTAATCGAAATACATGGGGGAGGTGGCGAGCGAGGGGCTGCTCACCACGTTCATGACGTTCATGGCGTCGCGCTCCTCCACCTCGCTCTGCACCAGCATGATGTCGTTCTTGTTGATCTTCTTCTTCTTGCCCTTGCCCAGCTGCGGGTGCGAGTACTCGGCGATGCGGCAGTTGTACGTGCGGATCTCCTTGTTCTCGCGCTTGCACTTGACCACGATGGTCACCATGGCGGCCAGCAGCATGATGGAGATGATGCTGAGGGTGACGATGAGCGGCAGCGACATGTCCCAGCCGTGCCGCTCGGCGTTGATGCGCGGCTCGCCCTCGGGGAGCGCGCCCGAGTAGGCCTTGACGATGAGCTTGGCGTTGTCGGCCAGCGAGGGCTTGCCGTGGTCCGAGACGCGGATGACGAGCTCCACGACGGGCGACACCTCCTCCCAGAGCGGGTGCGCGGTGCGCAGCTCGCCGCTCGACGGGTCGATCTCGAACAGGTGCTCCTCGTTGCCCTCCGTGATCTCGTAGGTGAGGCGCCCGCTCTCGCCCGAGTCGTTGTCCACAGCACGCACCGTCGTCACGATGTGCCCGATGCCGACGTTGCGCGGCACGTGGATCTCCGCCGTGTCGTTCTGCAGCAGCGGCAGCACAATCACGGGCACGTTGTCGTTAACGTCCAGGATGTTCACGCGCACTGTGGCGTTGCTCTGCAAGTGGGGCGAACCCGAGTCCTTGGCCAGCACCTTGAAGTCAAAATACTTGGTCTGCTCGTAGTTGAAGGCCCGCAGGGCATATATAGCACCAGTGGAGGCTGTGACCCCCACAAAGGTCTGGATGGAGTCGCTGCTCACATTGGAGGGCAGCAGGACGTACGATACGGTCCCGTTAAGGCCGAGGTCCGGATCGATGGCCAGAACCGATCCCATGTACTCACCCGGCACGTTGTTCTCTGAAATCTGCATGACGTACACGGGCTTGGTGAAGTGTGGCGCATTGTCATTCTCATCGAGGATCTTGACCGTGAAGGACTTGGTGGAGTTGAGCGGTGGGTTGCCGTTGTCTTTGGCTAGGATAGTGATGTTGTACTCGTCCTGGAGCTCCCGGTCCAGTGGCTTGTCCGTCACCACCGTGTAAAAGTTGTCATAGTTCTCCTCCAGCTTGAATGGCACGTTCCCCAGCACCCGGCACTGGAGCTGACCGTTCCGGCCCGAGTCTTTGTCTGTGACTCGCACCAGGGCGATGACTGTCCCTGGGGGAGCCGCTTCACTGATGGCCCCCTGTCGCACAGACACAAAGTTGATGGACGGCCAGTTGTCATTCCTGTCCGACACTTTAACAGTGACTTTACAATGGCCGGGAATAGGATTGGGCCCTTGGTCCTTTGCCTGAACATCAATCTCTATAATTGGGTTTTCCTCATAGTCGATTTTTCCCTGAATTTTTATGACACCTGTTTCAGGGTCTATAGAGAACAGTTCTCTGATCCGGTCTGGCGTGTAGCCACTAAATGAGTAAACTATCTGTCCATTGCTGCCTTCGTCGGGATCTGTGGCATTTAAATCTATCAATACTCTTCCGGTGGGGGTGTTCTCAGGAACCTCTACCACATAGGAGGGTTGCTCAAACACTGGGCTGTTATCATTAGAATCAATAACTTTTACATTAATCTGCATGGTACCGGATCGGGGATATTCCCCTCCGTCAATGGCTGTTAGGATCAGTGTGTGATGGCTACGTTCCTCCCGGTCTAACGGCCTCTGTATCACCAGCTCTGGAAATTTAGTTCCGTCCCCTCTTGCTTTTACATCCAAAGAAAAGATGCTGTAATCATCTCGCGTGATCTGATAGGTTTTCAGCCCATTCTCTCCGGAGTCCAGGTCATGCGCGGCGGTCAGGGGGAAGCGAGTGCCCGGAGCAGCATTCTCAGCGATCTCAAGATCAATCACGTCGTTGGGAAAGGTGGGGGAATTATCGTTTATGTCCTGTATTTCGATTTTTATCATGAATATTTCTGCGTCGTTGGCAAATACTTCCATGGAGAGCTGGCACTTGGGGTTTCGTTGGCACAACGTGTCCCTGTCAATCCGCTGCTTAGTCCTGAGCAGCCCGCTCGTGGGGTCCACGTCGACGAGATGCCGGGCAGAATTCTCCAACACCCTGAAGTTGGATTTCTGCCCCGTTACATTTATTTCAATGTTAGCATCTTTGGCGAGATTACCGATTATAGTGTTCTGTTTTTGCTCCTCGGGAACCGAGTAGTTCAAGTTTTTCAGTGTTAGGGCTTGAGCCCATAAACAGAGGAAAAACAAAATAGAAAGATACATCCCTTCAGTGTGTGCGCCCTTGATTCCGATGCGTTTTACGCTGCCGACCTGTTGATATGCTCGGCAAACTGGCGATTTATCCACTCAATTACCGAAGGGGTAGAGCACTTCATGACGAAAAAGGTATAAAGTCATTTTCTCCTTCGTTCATTTAAATGTCTGTTTCTTTTCTCCAGTGATTATTTTTATCGTGTCCTTTTCTCCACAACAAACAGTGCTGCTGAACACCTAATTTAAATTCTGCTGAGCGCCCAGACTCATCGGAGGCATCATCACAATCCGGTTTCCACCAAATGCAGCCGTACTGCGTCCCTCCGTCTGAAAAACAAATAGAGGAACACATTGTTTTTTTCCTGAATAAAATCAACTGCAACTCATTTCAGATTCAAGTAAATGAGGAAAATGCTGCGTTTCAGGCAGAGATGGAAAGGCAACACCTTTGCTCTGATATGCGCATTCTCACCTCTGCGACTTTACGAAATGCACAGCTAACACGTAATTCTTCCTATCTTCAAAGAGGATGTAAACAGCATGTCAATAATATAACCTTGAGAAGAATGCAGACGCCTCAAAAAAGATTTATGTAGGCTACTTGGTATTCTGCTGGCTTCCCCACATGTAGGTTAATTTATTCATCCACATTTCGCTATGAAGTGACTTCTATATTCCACAAAAGCTACAGAAATGTAATACTTCGTTGGTAATTCTAAAGGTAACAGCAATGTAAATCCATTTTTGTCTAAAGCAGCCCTATATGCTTAACCGAGGCAATCTCTGGAGCAAACCGTCTTGAGGCAACCCGATGAATACAAATGTGTTAAAATAAGCTTCTTTAACACGCGCACACGCATAATCCCCTTGTTTAATGGAATCCAAACGCAAACCCAAACGACAAAAAATATGAGGAAAATGACAAGAAGAAAAGACAGAAAGACGAAAGACACTTCTACCGTCACTGTTCATCCCCCGCGAGGCTCGTGGCTTCCTTAAGCTGTTGCATCCATTCTGACACGGTCCCAAATTCAACAGAGCAACACGCTTAGGCTACTGACTGCGGTGCCGGAACGCCAGCTATCCTACAGTATCTGAACCACCGCCGCCTCTCTGTAGAGTAGCCTACGTGTTGATTAAAAGACATAAACTTACCCTATGGTTGGCTACCCTGACAAGACAGACGGAGAAATGAAATACAATTTATAATCCCCTTGCGCCTCCCTGTTTCTCTCAGGGTGCGATAGAAGCCCAGGCTGATTGCTCGCTACAGTACATGGAAGTCAAACTGATCCAGAAAAGTAGCTCTGCCTGTAATTTCAATGAGCCGCGTCCTCTCCCGAATACCCCACTCTTATTAGAATGCAGGGACTTGCCTTCGCTCGGCCCCGTGGGCTATGCAGTGAGTCACGGCTCTCCCCTGAAGAATCTTTATGAGAGATGTAAGGACCGAGACGGAAAAATTAGATCCATGAAGGATATTAGCAATGTGATCAGTCCTCTCGCATGCTGCATTGACGCGGCTCGAGACATCCAAGTGATAGCATTGTCCTTGTCTGTCAGTACTGTATGTCCACACACTTGCTTTGCATCAGAAGCGCAGTCAACCAGTCCGGTCCGTGTTGTTTCTCCAAAAGTCTTGTCAAAGCCGAGAGCGGGCTTCGCTTGTCACGTCAGCTGTTGACAACTGTGCGGTTATATATTTTTTTATTCTCTCTCTCTCTGCAATGAGGCACACTCTCCCTCTTTCAACCCCTTCCACTGACTAACTCACTTTACCTCATAGTGCATTAAACATTGTTACTGATCTGCTGCCAACCAATGAGCGGAGAGGGGGAGTAGCGGACTTCGAATCTCTCCCCAATCACTACCATCGTGGATGCTTTGGAGGAGGGATTTGAACATCAGTTTTGTGAGTACGTGATTTGTCCAGTTGGGTTTGACGCGTTGAGACGGAGGTTCAAATAAATCCCACACCTCGAAATGTGAAAGCGACGTTTGAAATAGCTCACTGTAAACGGCCAACGATATTTTCTGTCCGTTGGGTAATTTTCCGTTTTCCGTCAGGGAGGCATAGGACTAATAAACAGAATGCCTGATCGATTGCACCAAATCCACTGGGATTTGACTTTGCTTACCTTTCACTGTGAAGCATTTCTTCTTGTGCCTGGATGGCTATTCCTGTCACGAAACCAACAACTCAGACATGTAGCCCAAACCGTATTTAACATGTTTTTTGAGCATAGGCTGGTGCTAAAGGACAAGGTAGGAAATATTAAAGTAATTTACACGACCTCACTGATGAAGGGAATTGTATCAGAAAACACACGTACGCCCAAACTTCACTGTAGGCACAACTACAGTTTGAGAACATTTGCTGGTGGACACAGACAGCCCATATCCTGCAGCGCTCGGTAAGGAACGCAACTCGTTCAGTAGGCCAGTTTACCACTATGTGGACCAGAAAATTCTGAAGGTTGAGGTCTGAATATAAGCAATTTGCGTATTGAATTTTTTGAGTCAGTCTGTCAGGCGATATTTCCTTTTTCGTTAATGTATTTGGGCGACTTTTGATTGATTCACTATAAGAAAAATAGAGCAATGCTCAGCTGAAAGCTGTTTTAAAGCTGTTTTAAATTTAAATCAGTTAGCCTACTTTTATCCAGTGACTTTTTACACTGAGGGCAGGACGCTGTTTCCATTATTCGGTGAACATTTACCACAAAGCAATTACAGCTTTTTATCCATGCTTTTTTCCCCTCATCGGACCAGTTAACTCGGCGAGTACAGCTCACGCTGGTGAGACACGTCTTGTATTGGTCTGGGGAACACAGGCACCCCTCCACACCGACGGTTCAATGACACCAGCGCGGTATGGCCCCCTGGTGGCTACTTTCCCTTTTAATAAATCTCCGCATGTCGAAACACCTCTTTTTAACATATATCATGAGCCATGACCACTTCACAACATATCCCCATCTGACATTAGCCTACTTTTCTATGGATTTGTGTACCACAACATCCTTTTCATTCTTTTGATCTCATGCATTTTTAGATTTTCTCTGTTGAAGTCCTTGTCACTAACAAGAGCTTTCGGTTTTGATGGGGGAATTTGAAGCCTATCTTTTACAGACAAGCAAAGAAGAATTATGTCTGATTTTGACTGGTGGCTGCTTTGTTGATCACGGCATAGTCATAAACTTGTAATATTCATATAACATCTGTTGTATTGTGTTTCTCCTCATGGCTGTCACCTTGTGTCTGTCATGTCACCACTGTGTCGCCGTCTCTCCTCATCTGTTGCCATCTCTTTGATTATTTGGGGAGGAGCGGGGGTGGTCACTCCTCAGCTTGATATTGGCTGCCTGTTAAACATCACTCCATTAACTGTCAATGTGTCACCCCCCGACCTTGACCTTAGGCACAACCTTTTCCCCTGATGCGTCGGTGTGAGGACGATGACAGGGGCTGTCACCAGCTTGTCGTCTCTCTCTCTCTCTCTCATCCTGACACGCTTCAAGCATACGTCTCTGTCATGGAGACAAGAGCACTGAGCTGTTTGCCAATGAGCTCTGATGGGAAACAATTACGACACTCCCCATCACCTCCACTCCTCTTCTTTCCCTACCCCTTTTTTATTAGTTTGCCTCCCATCTTTTTCTTGTTCTACGCTCAGCTCTGTTAAACTATTGATGTAAGAGCAGATGCTAGCTCTGCAAAGTTTTACTTTTATAATGTATTGACAAAATGTCATTTTTGTTCTTTTAAGAACATAAATGTTCAAACCTGCTGTTTTTGTTTTCATCTGTTCAATGCTAGAAATGTAGAGCACTCAGGATCATCGCAAACAACCTATTTTGTGTGTCTTTGTTTGTTTGAGTATGTGTGTGTGCGCGCATGGGCGTGTGTTTAGGTAACAGTCATTTCACCTGTATCTGAAAGGTTAGCTCAGCCTTGGGTTTGTTTCAGCTGTATGGGCCTGGGATGAAATGTTGCCACCACCGTCTGGTGTAAGCCCCACCATTAACTGCTTTCTCCATTAGGCCAATTAAATGGCCCTAAGAAACGTGGCTGACGGGAATCACATTTGGAAGGATGGAAGTGAATAGCTACATTAAAACACAATTTCGTAAATTAAATTTCAATTTAATGGCGACAGTCTTTCTCCAGGTAATGAGAACGAGAGCCTTGGCACCTTTGAGAGACCATTTTAAACTCTCTCTCTTTCTCTTCCTTGCTTTCCTGCTTGCTTCCTCATTTCTTTTGAAACAGGATTTTTGTACCAAATGATTTCCCGCCCTATTCAGCCAGGGACATTCTCACAGGAGGTGGTTTTTCAGTGCCTCTGCCCTTTCCCCTAACATTTTCATTCTCCTCTCTTCACACTCTCTCTTTTCTCCTCCTCCTTCTCTTTCCGCTCTCCTCTCTTCTATCCGCTCTCTCAGTACATGTTTCTCCACCACTCTCTGCTCTCTCTCTTTCTGTCCTTCTATCTCACTCTCTCCTCCCATCTCTGTCACCCTTTCTTTCTCTCTCTCTATTTCTCTCTGGCTGTGTGAATCTCCACCACTTTACATGGAGGTTATGTTCAGCTCAGTTCAGCTATTCTGAGTGAGATTTCATCTGCAGTACTCCATCACCTAAGCAAGAGCAGAAGCATGAAGACTACTATGTCTCTCCCAGTTCCAACTCTCTGAACACACACACATGCAGGCACAAATAAATGATATACTCTCTGTCCTTTATGTCTCTCTCTCTCTCTCTCTCTCTCCCTCTCTCTCTCTCTATCTGTCTCTCTCTCTCACTATCTATCTATCTATCTATTATACATCTATTGAACTGTCTGTTAGCTTTCCTTTTCCTCTCCTCCTGTCTCATCCCACTATTTGTATCTCTTTTAGCCTGCAGTGCATTCTGAGTGTCCCTCCATATTTAGCTAAACATTTCAATGCCTTTTTGTCTTGCCCTTGTGCTTTTGCAGTTGTGTGAGAGAGATGGAAGATAGGTTGGGGAACAGGGTGGATATACACCCACACACACACAGATACACACACACACACACTCACAAACACCAAAGTAGTTTGTAAGGCTAAACACAGGGTGTCCAAAATATCACCGCTGAATGCATTACAGCCACAATCCCTCAGAATCCCTGTATAGTCTGCGCTGTGTTTTCCCCAACAGCCAAATCTGTGGGCATTCACTGACAGCAGTGTGCAGCTGCCAAGCCACTCTCCTCTCGTGAAAAGCAAATCCCCCATTGGTGAATGGCAGGGGGGCATAGTCATTCTTTTCCACCAATAGCAAGCGACAAACTGCCCAGGCGCGTCTTAAAGAAGGGGGTACCTGCCATGACCCAGTGTTGGGGCCCAGCAGCCGATGTTTTCATTGGGCTCAGAGGTCGTGGAGGCGTGTGTCAGGATTGTGTAGTCCCCGACGGCGCTCCGCCATCGCCCGCACAGTGTGGAACACCTGTCCTCCCACACCTTGTTCTGCGGCCAGGAGAAAGACAAGAGGGTTTGGTTCTGGGGCCGCACAACAGGAGGGGGGTGGGGTGAGGGCTCCTGTAGCCCTGTAAAAGAACCTGAGAATGTGCAGAAGACGACGCTTGCTGTGAATGCTAACACAGAAAGGTAGAAATAGATTTGCAGCTCACAAAACACGTTTTGGACACATTGATATGGGCTGAACTGTGTGTGGGTGTGTGTGTGTGTGGGTGTTTGGGGCTGAGTGTGGGTGGTTTGGGGGGGTGGGGGGGGGGGTGGTTTTTGTTGTTTTGTTTATTTT
>JAVQKI010330364.1:0-11512 GCA_036025975.1 Nematalosa erebi
GGTTTTGTGAGTACATACCCTATTTTCACTACTGTATAAGTTTGGTAACATTACTTGCACATTTAGTGGTGTAATTTAGGAGCTACATCACATGTACCATGTTCGGCTGTAGGAAGCCATTAGACAAGCTCAGTTATCTCCGTCAATGTTCGACTAAGGTAAACAAAACTTCGGGTAGGGTATTAGGATGGGCTTCGGAGTGCATAGCAATGTATTCAAATCTACTCCGAACCTACACTTTAATATCTTAAAGATGAAGAATCTGTAAGAAAGCCCCACCATCTCTGTATATTGATACACAGGGTCCAGTATAAATACTATCTTTCAAGAACAAAGTTTAGTAGTAGAGTAGATACTCTAAAACACTTTTTAAAATCGCTATTTATGGCTTATTTATGTACAATTAATTGTTCTCTACCTGTATGCTAACTAGCTCAATGTGACATGTTGTATGGTGTATGGACGTGGTATGGTGATGGTGTGCAGTGATTGGCTTAAGTGATGTTGATGGTGGGGGTTGGCTGTGGCGGGGTATCATAGGATGCCGTATGTGTATGCATGTGTGTTGTTATGTGTGTGTGTGTGTGTGAGTGTGTGTGTACGTATGTGTGTGAGGGGGAAGGAAATGACACCTGTAAAAGTGGAGCATTTTCGTCTCCACAGAAACAGTAGCCGCATAGACACTGTAAAAGGGCATTTTTTGCGGGTTTACAGTATGTTTCTTGATAATTATTTGTCATCTCTCAAATGTAAAAATACTTCCGGAGTTATGCTTTTTATTTCTGCTTTTTAGCTGTAAATCCTACAAACCGCAAAGCTCCGGTCTCTTAGACTATAACTGACCACAGGCACTGGAAAACATTGCTCAACAGCATACAAGCATTCATAAACCTGTGTCACAACCCTGTAATGACATGGCCATATACACAAACCAGTGCAATGCACAATGCTACATTCAGAATTCTCTAACTTAAACTTACCAAAGCAAACTCACCATGACACAGATTTTTTTTTTCCTAATCAACTAGGTAGGATTTATAATTATCAGTGACCATGGAACAACCAGATTCCACACATCAAAGCAGCAGAAATTATAAGTTTCTAACTCATTAAATGTCAAACTGGCAGCACATGTAGGTGAAAGGTGTGTTTACTCCCTGTGGTTAGGCTCAGAGTGCAAAGTACTACTCGGCAGCCACAAAGAAAATGCTACTGTAGCCAAGCAGGGCCAAAATTCACTATAGCTTGTTATACCTGACCCATCACACACACACACACACACACACACACACACACACACACACACACACACACACACACACACACATCAGATAGAGCATATACACACATACACACACACACACACACACTCACATTACCTACATCACATACACAAACACACATACAGTAAACACACAGTCATGCTTATCGATTTCAGTTTGGATGAGCATCCTAACATCCCATTTATTTGTGGCTAAAGTAAAGCAAAACACTTTAAGACCTGCGATAATTTGCTCATTTGATCGTTTATGTTTCCTCAATCTCTCTCAACATCTCTCAGTCTCATCATCTCTGTCTCTGTGCTCAAGGTGTTTATTAGCTGTTACTGTACCTGAACTAAGTGAACATCAGCTTACACCTATGCACATTTAATCATGCTCATCGATTGCATTTTGGGGGAGCATCCTAACTTGTTTTTCTTATTCCTGTAACATAACAATTTCTAAAGACTACCAGATTTGGACCCAACAGCAATGTTTCAGGTGACAACTCTGTGCTCTTTCCCTTCAACTCTCTTGCTCTTTCTAACTTTGTCTCTGTACTGTACAGTACACGCATACAGTTATTACCTAAGAGGGGCCAACAAAACAGCAGTGGTATCTACATCCTGTCAGGACAAAATGATGTGCTTAGGAGTGACTTTTACAACAAGCTAATGATTCATGTAACTGGCCAATGAAATGGTGTAGTCAAAATGATTGTGCCCAAGCACTTACCTTGCTATAATCATTCACAACATAATCTCCACTGTGATCTATCTGAACTACATGCTGTTATATAACAGAACAGGTTTGCTCTTCTGGAGTCATATGTTTTGTATGAGTTTGCCTTCTTCAAAAAATAAAATTATAAAAATGTGCCAGTGTTAGATGGTTAGAATAATTTCAAGGGTGTATCATCCCAATGTAGCTCATTTGGGCAAATCTGGGGACCTTAGCTTTTTTTTCAAAGCTTAGAAAGGTATGAAGGTTTTGCATTCCCTGTCTGCAGTTCTCACAAGTGGAATGGTGACCTCTTGGCAGAATTACGACACAGTACACGATTCAGACGCAAGTTACAATAGACCTTTCAATAGACTGACGATCTGCATTAAAAAAGTGGAGGCTTTCGGCAGATCAACTCGGCTACTTTTTGTCAGTGCGTGGTCCCACCAAAATATTAAATAAGAAATATCACCGTGCCCCTACCTCCAGTCTAAACCCAATAATTGATCAGGTTATCAAGCAAAGAGCGTGCAGGAAACATACCTGGTTTCTTCACATCTAAGATTTTCAGTATCATTGTTGCAGTTCGCTCACGCCGAGATGGCTGTTATAGCTACCGTTACGACCATGAAATAAACTTCATGGGCAAAGTTGTACCAACTAGTCATGAGTCATAATCTCTGAACAGTATGCAACAGCTCGTATCTGACAGAAGGACGGGACTTCGCGCTTCCTCGGCCAGCCTCTAGGACAAATATGCTGTCCTCATTGGCTTAGGCCGCATGTTCATCGAATCAGCAGGAACCTAACACACCGTCTGACTGTGAGCCGACCAATTGAACGACACTACTGAAAACACCATTTGTTTCCCCATACAAAACCATTCTGTTTTGTCGTCCGATGCGTTGAGTAGCTTATGATTAAACATAATAACTTGTCCTTGAAGACCCATGGGGCAAGATGTGACATCGGTAATAGGCTTATCATATCTATAGTTTATTGTGTTGAGAAAAGAATGGCATGTCGAACCTTGATTGGAATTTGATTGTATCAACACCACCGGAACTGACTGATAATGTGGGCTACGAGATCTTTGAACCCGAGCAGCATCTCTGGTCCAAATCTCAAAAGGACTACTAGGCTTCATCTTATTGGGGATGCTTGAGGATACAGTGCATAATTATTAGAGCTATATCATCTTCCTGTAATTCAACATATAGATTGACAAAATGACAATGAGCTGTATGAAAATTAGACGTCTTTTCAAGGACAGGGTAGCCTATTATCGAGGTTAAAATGTAGCCTTGTTCGTCTAGAAATACCCATGACAATTTTTCATTGCAATGATTGGGCCTAATAGAGTATTTTAAATTTTAAATGCCTTGAGTATATTTTGGCCTATGCGTACATATTTAAATGGGTCTTTGATTTTATTAGCTTTAGGTCATTAATGCTGAATATAGTGCAAAGCTAAACGCATCGTCCACTTACAAAAACTGATATTCATAAAAATCAGAGATGTGGCGTTTGCATCGACAGTGGCAATAACAACTTACGAGGTCTATTCTTCTTGCCCGAATCCATTCTCCTTCGACGCCTGCATCGTTTTGCAGGCGATCCATTATTGTGTACGTCCGGGTGGTGAAGATGGTGGATATTTTCAATGCCGCTATGGCCACCGCCACTGAGACTATTTTCGCCCCCACTGCAACTGCCTCTAGACGGATTGTGCTCAACACCTCCTCCGTTGTTTTGTTGTGGTAGATGGAAGCCATTCACTACACCATTCACGTATTGAGAACTTGTTCCATTCGGATCACTAGATCTCTCATTTTCCATATTTCTTCAAAGAGAACGAAAATAGGAAGCCCGAACGACCGTCGGTGGCACACAATTCCTATTCGCTTCGAACAGTCTACGGCGACGACCTAAAAATCATTTATGTTAGGCCTGAGACGATGTAAAAACAGTGTCACTCTTATGGGTCCCTTATGAAAATAATAATAGTTAAAACAGAACGATGGAAAGACTGTTAGCCTACAGTTAAAACACTCGCTCGGGGTCACTGTCGGTCATACTTCTTTTACTCTCCTGTCTTCCTCAGCTTCCGAGTGTAAGAGCCGGTATGTTACGTCATCATACAGAACACACATCCACCCCCTTCAAGGACGTCACATCCAAAAATGTGGTCTTGAACATGAACTGATTCAGCAAAGTAAAACCTATGGTCTCATAGCTGTCCAGTATTTAACCTACTTTCGCGGGTAAAATTGGCCTGTTCAACAGTCTATTTGGCTGTGCGCCCCCTTGACCACGCTTTTGAGGGAAATGTACCAGTTGCCTATAGGTTGGTTGTTGGTTGTTTCAAGAGCAGGGAGAAATTGAAATAACTATGAACAGCATAGAGTGCACTGCTTTGTCTGCCTCAAAGGCTCTACTTTAAGTGGTAACACTTTATGCATACTTATAATGTGTGTGTACAAAATGTAGCCTGTCTCCAAATGAATGTCTTTTTGCATATTCTTAAATGTAACACTTGTTCCATGGTAAAACGCTGCTTCGTCACACTCTGTAGGCAGCGAGGCAAAGGGCTGAAATGAAATTTAAACCCACTTAACTTGACTTTATAGATCAGACATGGACTGCTCCAGCTGCTTACTCTTGACCAGCTAATTGCGTTTTAACCTTTTTACAGTCTATTGTTTTAACGCCATAAAATAACAGTACATTGTGAAGTTACACTCATCCACTGGCCAACATCATCAACAGCAGCAAAATCTTAACCCAATCATTTTAGTTGGCTCGGTTTTTTCCTAAATTCATCAATATACATTAAATTCTCCGTGCGTAAATAATCTTCTAATAGACTAAGTGCAAGAACAGACAAGCAAAGGCGGAAATCAAACAGTACTCATAACCTCCCTGAGGTTTTATGAAGAACAATTGTACTTGTTCAGGGTTAAATTGTCTCCGTCTCTGACTGGCTGCTTTGTGCAGCCACACGATGGCGGTCTAGTGTAGGGTAATTGGCGTTGCAGCCTATATTTTGGACCCGCAGTCATTGGCAGGGTCTATGTTTTTTTTGGTTTGTTTTTTTGTTTTTCATCATCCGTTGAAAAAATAAACTATGTAATCTCACATTATGTATATAGATTTTTTTTCTTTTTTTAAGTAAATAGGTTTAAACTTTGATAGGCTACTTCAAAGGATCAGATGCGTCTTTTTGGCTTTACCGCGTCTATTTGACGTCACGTCGATATATGCAAGATCCGCTCCTGAATCAGTTCAGTCTTAGTTTGAGTGTGAAAGTAGACCTTACGTCGTGCTACCACCACACTACAAGTTAGAAGACTCTGATGGATGTGGCGTGTCTTTACCTTGCTGGAGTAGTGACACTTGGATGAACCAAAATTCAATGCTCTATAGAGAATGATACAGGGTTTAATGATGATGGTGATGGCAACCCCAGCGAACCAATTGGCAAAGTGAGTGCTTTTCAGGACCAGGGACAGGTCACCAACGTTATCATGAAACCTTCTTTAACAAAAGACCCTATAAAGGAGCTCGTCATGGCCGGATTGACTTCGGAGGTGATGGACCTGCGTCTACTGCATGCGCAAGACACGACCGTGGCAACTTTGACAACTTCAAGCCCGATGGAAAATGAGACAAGTTGCGGGGAGCACATCCTAAACTACGGGCACATGGAAAAGATGGTAATTGGAGTCATTCTCACTTTGCTCACTTTTCTTACCATCTGTGGTAATTTACTGGTGGTCATGTCTGTGTGTTTCGTAAAGAAGCTTAAACAGCCCTCTAATTACCTTATCGTGTCTCTGGCCATCGCGGACCTGTCTGTTGCCGTGGCTATAATGCCGTTCGTCAGCATCACCGACCTCATTGGGGGTCAGTGGATTTTTGGTCGGGTCTTCTGCAATGTGTTTATTGCCATGGACGTCATGTGCTGTACCGCATCAATCATGACCCTTTGTGTGATCAGCATTGATCGGTGAGTAGGAATGGGGGGATTTCATTCTACACAAAAAGAGAGGGAAAAAGGTCTATTTAAGATATTGAAAAAGTTAAGATGAAAATGATAGAATGCCTGATTGTGACTAATTAGTGGATGAAAAAGCATAACATGACTGTCAGCTTGATGTCCAAGTCTACCTTGGTATACTGTAGACTGTGAGGTTGCAAGTGCTCTGTAATACACACCAGTAATACAGCATAAGAGGTGGGTGTACAGCAGCAAAGCGAACTAACAGCTATAACTAACAAAACAGTCATGATTGATTGCTCATTGTTGACTGAGCTTCATAAACAGAACACTGTCTGTCTGCTGTGAATTATTGGTCAATTAAATGTAATGCCAGAATGAAACTTGCTCTAGTAGTAGTTTTTTTTGCTGGAATGCAGATAGATTTGAGAAGTTAGTTTTTTCCTCACCTTTTTTTTCCTACTACAGGTATATGGGAATAACGAAGCCTTTAACCTATCCTGTGCGTCAGAGTGGGCGGTGCATGGCCAAGATGGTGCTCTCTGTTTGGCTCCTCTCTGCGTCAATCACCCTCCCTCCTCTGTTTGGCTGGGCCCAGAATGTCAACGACGGCCATGTGTGCCTCATCAGTCAGGACTTGGGCTACACTGTCTACTCCACCGCTGTGGCTTTTTACATTCCCATGTCGGTCATGCTTTACATGTACTATCGCATTTACAGGGCAGCCAAAGTCAGTGCCGCCAAGCACACTATTGCCGGGTTCCCGCGCGTGGCATCATCAGTGGCCAGGGCAGGCGAGAACGAGGAGGAAGAGGAAGAGAAGGGGAAGGGTGGTGGGGGTGGCAAGTGCGGCCGCCGGCCAGGCGTAATTGGTGCCGAGTGCGCGGCAGCCGCCCTCAAGCTCCAGCGCGAGGTGGAGGAGTGCGCCAGCTTCTCGCGGCTACTCCGCAGCGACCGCAAGACGTTGTCCATCTTCCGGCGCGAGCAGAAGGCGGCAGCCACGTTGGGTGTGGTGGTGGGAGCCTTCAGCGTATGTTGGCTGCCGTTCTTCTTGCTGTCCACGGCGCGGCCTTTCGTCTGCGGGGTGGAGTGCAGCTGTGTGCCACTGTGGCTGGAGCGGACGCTCCTGTGGCTGGGCTACACCAACTCTTTAGTCAATCCCTTCATCTATGCCTTTTTTAACCGCGACCTTCGCACCACCTACCACAACCTTATCCGTTGCCGCTACCGCAACATCAACCGCAAGCTGTCCGCCGCCAGCATGCACGAGGCCCTCAAGCTGACAGAAAAGCCAGATGTGGTGCACTAGTCGGATCAGGTTGGGTCAGGCCGTCAGTAATGGACATGGAGACTTTGGCTTGCTGTGGGGCTAGTGTGTGTGTGTGTGTGTGTGTTGTGTGTGTGTGTGAGTGCTGGCACTGGCTTTCATATCACGCAGGAAGTCAGCTTGAAAAAAAAGAAAAGAAAAAAAAACATGTGAAGGAGTCGTAGATCTTGTGTAACGCTTACACGTTTGTGGCCGTGGACCTTATGGAGGGAAGCGATCCATCTTCCGTTCACCACCTAGACACCACATTTGCCCCAGTACCTCCTGATCTATGCTTATGGATTTGCCCATCGGGGGAAATGAAGTGTAAAATGTATAGGGCATCAATTTAGCCTCCCTTCTCACTCTTTCGTATACTTGGAGGAACAAACCAAACTCTCTTTTCTCACCTTGCACACCAGCTTTAGCACCACATACAGTACACACAGCAAACTGTGGAAAATGAGTGACCCTCTCAGAGCCAATGACTAAATTGGAATTTATTATTTGCAATGCATTCATGAGGCAAATGCACGTGACTGGGCAATACCAGGCAGTCTAGCAGAGTGTCTCGGGAGCCTCCAAGGTGGTATGAGGGATGAGCAGTTCTCTCAAAGGGGCCTATTACTTCCCTAAGTCTTTTCCCTGCTCCAAAGGCTGTCATGCTTCCTGCTGTGCTGAGCATTATGCCTGGGCATAATACACAAAAATGAGCGCATTGTGCACCTCGGTCTCAGTGGCACAGTGATTTATGAGCAGGTTTGTTTCTAGTCTGGCTTAACCAGGTCAGGTGTAGTCAATGCACAAAAATGTGTCCTTGCATCAGTAACTGCAGATAGGCGTTATTAATGGTGACCACGCGTGCCCCCACTGATTTTGTTGTGTCTGGGTAGCCAGTTGTAGTCCCATTGCATCTAGTTCCATTTTGTTCCTCCCCACTGGTTGTAGTACAATGATGTTTTGATATCCTCAGATGGAGTGCATAGAGAGCTACATGGACACAGTGAATGTGATACCATGGAAATCTTTTTTAAGCATATGTAAAGCCTGTCTTATCAGGGCAATTTACACAGATGTAAATATAAGGGTTATTCGACTGTTCCTATTTATTTCTTAGGTGCAGTTTCTCAAATGATTGTGTCTTAGGGCAAAGAGCAGGGGCAACATTTCAGCAAGAAGAAAAATAGGGTGTATGTATCAATGAGACAAAACTGAATAGTGACCTGGTTCCCCCCATTCTTTAGGGTATACTCCTCTGTAACTAACATTGATGAAACACCTGCTAATTTGTGTTTTGACAGAAAAATTGTGGCATCAACGCAATGCCTAATCAAATTTAGACAAGGCAATTTTATTTTTAAAGCACACTCATACGAATGGCAGCTCAAAGTGCTTTACAAAAAGAAAAAAACAATGGTGGGCCTCAAAAGCTTGCAAGCAAAGGCCTGTATCAGCAAATAACTGTGTGTAAATGTAAAAGGTAATCACCTTTTTGTAAAAACATTAGAGGTGAAATTTGTAGTTGTAATAATGTGAAAAGCCAAAAGAACTTCAATGTTTAGACATTACCCCATCAGTCAAGGTCCTACCCAATAAAGAGCATCATCAGTGCAATAATACAGTACATTGTTTTATTAACCCATTAGTGCATTTAAAGTGCAATATTAGGCATTCTGGATGTGCAACGGCCATGTCAGAGACTTCGTCCTCTGTTGCGTTGTCCTCTATTGCGTTGTCAGAGTTTGGAGCCACTATTCTAGGGTAAAAGAGATGCATGGTGTCACCTTAATTATTCACCAGCACAAAAGATACACACTAGATTAAATCAGACTGAATCAGAACTGTATTGATTTCAGTCTAAACTTTTGCATGATTTCCTGTCCAGCACTTCTTAACAGATCCTGCTCTCCTGCCATTTCCAGTCCCCCCATCCTTATATGGCAGCTTAGGTAGGTTTTCGATGTACATTTCATCAACTCTTTGACGTAACTGGAGTGTGTGAGACTTACAGTATTAATAGCTGCCAGTACCTAATTATTGGTTGGCATGTCTAGAAAACAGGTGAGAGACTTTCACAGTTGGCTTTCATGGCCGTTGTCACGGTGACAATGGCAGATGGCATGCCCTTAAATCATCTCGTGAATCTCCAAAAAAATCCTACTTCAGATGTTGGGGTGTCATTGGGCACGAGGAGAATGTAGTTTTTCCCATGCAGCACAGCCACTTGAATTACAAGGACGTTTTTTAGCGTTTCCCCCCTCCTTGTCTCCTACACAGTATTGCAATGATTTACAGTTATTGTCGACCACCTGCTCCAGAATAGAGAGGGTGATGACTCATAGCTCTCTAGAATACTCGTGCCACCAGGACAATTCCACTTTCATCAGCAGCACCCGGACCAAGAACTTGGCAGAGCACTACGCTATTTCTTAAAGTTTCTTTCTGTCTTTCTTTTTTTGGTCTGTGCTTTCTTTTTATGCTGCTGCCAGAAAACATATACTGTTGGGTCAATGACTGTTACTGCTTTTAAACAAAAAGAACGAATACAGGAGAAAAGAGAAATCATGTGTGGAAGAGAAACAAAATGCAGGCCACATGTTTTGAGGCCATGAAGTGAACCAGAGAAAGAGACAGAAAACCTTCAAAAACTCTTGGTCATGAACATTGGGCAGGCACAGGACAGCAATCTGTACATTAGATGTAACTGAAAAACAGCTACGCCACAAATGCAGCCCATCATTAAGCACGGTCTGCATCCTTGTGCGGTAAAGAGATGGAGCATCTGGAAATGAACCAGTGGTAATACCTGCTCAGGCGAACAGAGAACTGACAGAACGTGAAATGGGGTAACCAGCAGTGGTAACAGCAATTAAGACATGGACACTTTGTGTCTATGGATATGTTTGTTTGTGTGTGTGTGTGTGTGTGTGTGTGTGTTTGTATGTGTGACTGAGAGAAAGAGAGAGAGCAATAAAAGATAGAGAAAGAAGGAAAAAAGATCAAGACTGAGAACAAAAGGAATAGATACGGTAAAAAGAGGAGAGAAGGAAATATCGGAGAAAAGTGCTCTTATGGCAAAGCCGCTCAGTGGGGGTGTCTCATGGATTTATAGATGAGAGGGAATTATGGGAAAGTGGCCTCAGAGTAAATGGAATATGTTGCCCCGGTTCACTTGCATTGTCTCCGCGGTGACAGCAGAGATAACAGAACAATCGCAGGGAACACATACAGTGACCTTGAGCTCTCCCCACTTCCACTGCTCAGCTGTTCTAAGAGACAAAACTGGAGCTTCTTTTCGCAGCCTAGCTTTTTCCCATCCCACAGCTTGGAGCTAAGTTTGTTTACTTCTTTCTTGTTATCTATTTGTTTGTTTACAAAAATATTGGATACTGTTTTCTCTGTGAATGAAAGGAACAAAAACAAACAAACCTCCATTTGGAATGACATTAGGGCAACAGGGGGCAGTGGCGTGGCGAGATGTGAGGGAGAAAACTCTGACTCGTTGGGTAGCTGTGTAGCTTCTGCAAGAGAAACAAATGGGTGCTGTCACAACCAGTTCCCTCGCCGCCAACTCAGCAGGACACGCGAGGGCCACTTGGTCCCGGAGGAGGTTTCTTTTTCGCCCAGACGCCTTTGTGGTGATATGTGAAATGTACGTTCCAGAGCTGACTCTCCATGTCAACTTGAACTGTAATTAGCTTTGGACTCACATTTATTTGTACAGACATTGGTTATCTGTGTAAAGTTGCTTCTAAGCAGTTGTCATTGGTGATTCATGATGTGCAAAAAATTTGTTTCGTGTTTAAAATATTAGTTTAACATTCACAATTTCGTTTCAAATGTAAAATCGTCGTACTGTGCTAAAGGAACAAATATATCTTTTTTTTTTTTAAACAAAACAAGTGTCTGTTGGCTCTAACATTCTATTGAACATGATTTGTGAGGGTGTTTGTGTGTCTTAAAAGGTGACTCAGTCACTGACTCACCCATGCAGTAACATCAGTCGTCTTGTCTTCAGGCCAATGAAGCATCCGTCTGCCCAAAAGCAAGGATGATGAACCAATTAGTCGATCAAGCTAGGCAGCCACTCTTAAGAAAAAAAAAACTGACAGCACAAGATGTAAGAAACTTCAGGGCACAAAACATGAATGGTGGTTCACGTTTAAAAAAAAAAAAAAAAAAGGACACACATGCTTTGAGCGTTTGTGTTGTTCAAGACAA
>JAVQKI010330398.1:0-11016 GCA_036025975.1 Nematalosa erebi
AGTTTAAATCAACTTGTCACCCAACGAATAACTTGAATCCGCATATTTGTTGATAAAACCTTGGCCAGCACATTAAGTTCTCATTGCAACACTCAAAATCTCAGTTTAAAATCTGTGAAGGCCATTCTTGAGTAGATTTCTTATACAACATCTGACATCTAACCAACCAGTCATAGTGAACATACCCATTATTTTATTTGGTCCGAAGCACCACTGCCACCTGCAGGTGAGGAAGGCTCAAAAGTGGCTAGCCCAACCATTTTTTCAGTCCCAAATGCTCATTTGTGAATTCCATAAAAAATGCCTGGAATGTGTCATGCTGACCATATTAGCTGTGGTAATCCTTTCCCCATAATAAAAATAATTTGTATTTCATTGTACAGAAATATGGCAAGGTATTCACAAAATATTTGCATTTAGACATATTGAAACAACTGGAGAAAAACACACTTGAATGAATTTAAAAATTACAGACACAAGATATACAGAATCTGTACACTTCACATTATATATAATTTAATAAGACTACATTGCAAACAGACAATGGTTAATGCAACACATCTTTATTGAAACTTTTGAAGCAACATCACTTTACAAACTGAGATTGGGAGCTTCTTTAAAATGTACCAAAAAGAAAAAAAAAACAAAAAAACAATGTGTTGAACTAAAACGAATGGGCAAAACAAAAACAAAACTGGGGGGAAAACAGAAAACATACTCCCAGGGTTTAGACCAGCAGTGGTAGGTATTTTTGCTTTTATTTTATACAAAAAAATAAATTAATGAAATCTTTCAAGTTTACAGGAATATTTGATACAAACACAGGCTTAAAATATTGACACTGAGGATCCTCAGCTTTGCTTGTGTTTAGACTCATTAAAATGGTTCTCTTTTTTTTTCTTAAATACCGTCAAAGCAGGCTTACTCGAGAGAGGTGCCAGGAGGAGAGAAAAGATACCACTGATGATAAAAACAAACAAACAAAACAAAGAAAAGGGGTAAACTGGGATAAAATGCAAATTTTTGAATGTTCATAACATGGGCTGAGTGGTCAGTTCGCCAGGTCTTCAGGTGCGAATGGCTTGGGAGTTGCCGCGGGCAGAGCCACGTGGGCCCTGGCCAGCTCCACGCTTGTAGTTCTGTTGGTAGCCATCCTGAAGAGACACGGACAAACAGATTACACCACAGTCAAACACTTAACTAGAGTAACCGCAGTGCACGGTTTAAGAGAAATCCAGTGTGAAACAATCAGCAGTCCTGTAGTTTGATGTTGCTGAGTGCTGTCGGCATGCATGACAATGAGAATTACATACACGAATAGCATAGATCAGTGGTTGTCAAACTGGGGCACAAGTACCCTTGGGGGTACTTGGATCAATTCTACGGGGTACACAAAATAATTCTGTGATTGGGTTCTTAGCTCTCACCAGCATAAAGATAAAACTTGAAATGTAGGGTACGCAGCAGCTAAAAGTTTGGGGACCCCTGACGTAGACGAATAGCTAAATGGCAGCGGAGACGAACAGATGGAGGCACAAGAAAACGAAATTGAAACAAAGTTTCTTGTGCCCCATCAGTTACCCCCCTTGCACACTGCAAGCGTGGCTGACGGATGGGCGGCTGGTCTTTTAAAGATGCAGCCGTCAGCCAACTGATCTGATTGGGTGATGGATCCATTAGTGTTACTAGTGTGAATAGTGTTACCTGCCATTTCCCAAATTTGGTCTGCATTACACCAAATTCTCTCGTCATACCTGCAAACAGCTCTCAGCAATGTCAAACAACAAGAATATTGATTAATTCACACCAGATTTCTTTAAGTTATGGCTCCTCAAAATAGGTCCTGGCTGGTCGATAAGTTATCCTTCCAATGCGGTACTTACCCTTTGATAGTTGCTGTTGGAGTAGTCCCGCGGCGCATTAAACTGGTTCTGTCCATAGCCAGAGTTTGGAGTGTTGGAAAAGGGAGGGCGATAACCATCATATCCACCTAAGAGGATATATAAGACAGTTTGATAACTACACCTCAGCTTTTCCACAAGGCACATACTCAAAAACAAAGGGAAAATAAATTAGTGGACTGGTGATGAAACTTTGAGTTTGTTAAAAAAGTTTTTAGGAATAATAATTTAAAATAAATAAATAAATAAAAAAATAAAAACAAAACCCTGAAAAACAAAGCTGCAAGGGCCAAGAGGCACATTTCAATTTGCCTTGACATTTGAGATGAATACCTCTGAAACCGTTGGATGGTCCCCTGTAGCCATTAATCATGCCACGGGAGTTCCTGGGCCCACCGCGTGACATGGCTCTGCTGTTGTAGAAAGACTGGGCAGGCCGGCCAAAGCCGGTGCCCTGGCCCGCAGACTGCTGGGACATGGCCTGGTGGCCTCCTGCACTGGGAATCGATTGGTCTTGGGAGTGGAAAGCTCCAACCACTGCAGGGAAAAGGGCACAAGAGCAAAACAGTTAAACTCCACTGGACAGATTTAGCAGAGGCACCAGAGCTGATGAAACTTTACATTTGCCTCCTTTTTGAGGCTTTGTGAAATGTAATGACTACCAAGGAAACTAATATCATTTTAAAATAATCTACGTGATCGATTCGTTAGAACATGAGGCACAGACATACTACCTATGTTGCCAACTGAAAGTCCTTAATGCTGCTTTAACATGGTTAAAATCTCATCTCATCACCTTAGTAGAACTTGCAGGTGTGCGGGAGCAGTAGTACTCGTAAAGTCACTGACTGATAATTAGTTTGGATAAACACATATGCTACATGCCAGTCAACTTTGACTTTCATTTTAGTCCTTTCTCTACACTAATCAAAACTCGACAAGTACCCAAACTGCCAACTTTACTTGATGGCAGAGACCGCAGTTTTTGACAATTTGTTTTTGCCAAGTGCTCTGCAGATTGCTTAATCTTTATAACACTGGATGAAGTCAGTGAACCGCAACGTCAGGGCTTTCAACAGTCTGTCTGAGGGTCTGAGGGGACTCAAGTCTGAGCCTGGAAAAGGCTGTTCAAGGACATCAACCCTAAAAACTAAATATGAGGTTAAGGAATTGCAAATTCATAACCTATGCTGACAAATCACCTTGTCACCAGCTTCCTAGTCATCAACAGGATCAGGATTATAAGTCAAAGCCACGTTTCTACAATGCTGTTCAGCACAATGGACTCAGTGTTATTTCTATCCAATTTAATTCATTTTTTTCTGCCAAGCACAGTATGTTCTACAAGACACCCATTAATGGATTCACTATTCTGGGATCAATTCAATGGTGTTTTCATGCACACTCCTGTTGATAACCAAAAATTGTGAAGATCATGCCAAAAACATTCCCATGATCTTAAATCTACAGTGCTGAGCAATTTTTAATGTGCATCCCATGATCCTCAGGGACAGACGCTGCTTACCAGCCTGCAGCTGGTCCGACTGCATCTCTGGCTGCTCCAACGGGTGCTGCGTTTGGCTGCTGAAGCCCTGGCTGTAGCTATTGGGGTACTGGCTGGGCTGCTTCAGGGAGTCTGTCTCATTGGCCGGAGGCACGGGCGCATTGAGATTGAACACCTGAGGGAAGGTCAGAGGGAGGAGGTGATGTTTAATGCAAATTCAATTTCAAGAAAACTGAAACGATGATCAACTGTGCACAATAAAGATGCTGGGCTCATAATTTTCTGACAAATCGGGCAGTTTAGTCATTCTGGTCAACCAACATGTTCACAGAAATGAAGATCTTTTCAATATTATTAAACATATTACAATTTTAACCATTTATATCTCTGTTTCTCAGGGTTTTCTCCTAACTGCACCTTAGGGTTCGTGGGAACGTTGCACAGTATAATCAGGCTTAACTTATTCTGAACTTGTAATCTTACATGAGCATTGTCTGAATCATCAAAATCCCTTTTTATACAACCAGAGATTACAAATGGCCTCACTGTTTCTGCATCTTTCTAAAATTTTGCCAAGGATTGAAAATCTTGGCGATAATACCACTGCTCCAACTCACTCTTCTAATTCACCAATGCACTCTTGCAAGAACAATAGCAACTTCCAACTGGGCGCATTAAAAATGCAGTCTGAGGATTAGTTTCACAACACATGGTTGATATTCATACCCATATTATACTCCACCCCATTCTATTCTCCCATCACTAGCTCCCTGTACATTATAGAATTATTTACAAGATACTACCAAAGAGGGTAAAAGCGGAGCGAGAGGCGCAAACGTTCGTTAAGTTCCGTGATCTATTTTCGCAAGGGGGGGGGGGGGATCCCCCTTTATGCAGACCAGAATTGAGCCTTCATTCGATGATGCCAAAGATCATTGAAAGCTTATATTGTAGCTTATATTGTGACTTATCCACTTATGCAAACTGGAACTATTCACATTCGCTCCCACTCTAACGCATTATGATGCTCTATGATCTTTGATACTACTCCTAACTTATGAATCTTTCAGCGCTCAAGCTCCCATCCATCTTTCTGACTCTGACTCTGGCAACATACAGTAAGTACACCTCAGCCAGCACATTCCTCAGAAGGGTGGTGCTGCTGACAAGTAAGTAGTTAAATATTTCAAAAGATGTGATTTTGGAAGGTTGAGTTAATTTTTTATTTTCTTAAAAAATCTTAAAATATTTAAGATTAATCAAACATTTCCTTAGGACCAATATCAATACTCCAGTGTTAATTTACTAAAACTGCACTAGCTAAAATCTGATTGTAAGAAAATACAGCAAAGGCTTCCCACTCTGAGCTGGTTAGTTATTACATGAATGAGCGCTCATTTAAGTTCTAACAGTCGGCATTAAATGTTACAGTAGGCATTAAACTTTAATACTGTGCGCACGAGTGAGCAAGCGCGCGCACACACACACACACACACCACAGATCACATCATGAAGTAGTTACTCCACCCACCGTCTGCATGGACTGGAATGGTGCGGCGTTGACGTTGATGCCACTGCTGTGCAGAGGCTTGGAGCTGGGCTGGAACGCTTGCGTCTGAGAGGCAGGGGGCAGGGCGGAGGTGGGAGGGGGCTGCTCTGTTGACAAGGACATGGAGGCCTGGAGACAAACCACAAGAACACATTACAGACGATAATCACTCACTCACACACACACACTGCAATGAGCATGAACATATTCAATTCGTGCCGCAGGGTGTGGACAGGTCACCTGGATGGGGTCAATAGCTTCAGGCTGTGGTCGTGGGTCAACAGGGTGGGGAGGTTGATACAGGGGAGACGGTGTGGAAAAGGCCTCTGGTGAGGAAGCGACCATGGGGACCTAGAGAACAAAAATATCTGGTCAAATATTGAAGACACCTCCTGAATACTACCCATGAATGAAGAAATATTAACTGATTGACCAATAAGCTGCAGAGTTTGGCATCTAGCATTCTTCTTCACTTACTTGTGTTGGTTCAGGCTGTACAGGAACAGTGCTGGGCTGTGCAAGGCGTGTGTCTGGATGAACTACAAGACAGACAGAAAAGCCCTTAACCACCCCAAATCTCAAAAAAGGGCTACAATCACAAGTACAAGCAAGGTTGCCTAGTACCGTAACCAGCTGCAATACCAACCTGGGGGACAGACCATCTGGGGCATTTCCATGCTCTGCGCAGGCTTCATGGGCTGTGCCGAGACAATGGCAGGATCGATGGGCGGGCCTTCAAATTCCAGCATGGAGTCCTGTAGGAAAACAAAGGAGGATTGAACAACAAGTTGACAACAGATCTTGGAAGAAAATACCAAATGGATAACGCCCCCTCCGTTAACCAATCAGATTACTTGTTTACCTGCATGAAGTTGTAGGGCCCCTGCATCTGCGCCATGAGGTCCTGGACCACCTGCTTCCTCAGCACAGGGTCCGCAGTGGGCGTTGGGGTCACCGTAGTCAGCGGGTGTGGTTCGGACAACACGGGGGAAGGGGCAGTCTGAACCGGTGGCTGCTGTTGCAGTGAGCTCACCGCCTACAAAAACAATGGTGATTCTGGATCAGATGGGTCATAGGACATAGGGACAGAGGACAAAAGCAACCCAACTCCATCTCAGATTCCCAGCCGATGCTCGATCATCAGACGTTATGTTAGGGATAACAGCTGCCGAGGGGTCCTGATATAGGACATACTAATGGACGAGGCTCATCACCCAGTTGCAACTCATGCGTGAAGACAATAAGCATGCGTTAACTAATCTGTTCAGTTGCTGTACTGGGCACCAGTTGCTGTCGTTTACTATGGTTGTTATAGTTACTATTCAAGAGAGCATTGATGTGGAATGGTGATTAAACTTTGTGTCATAGGTGTCCCATTATCAGGAAATAATGGACACCCTGTCAGCCAATCAGAAAACAGTATTTCATTTCTCCAGGTGATACGTTATATTATATTGTGAGAACAGGCATAGCAGCAGCTAGGTAGCTGTAGGGTTAAGAAGACAGAAAGTGTTACCTCCGATTCAGAACTCCACTCTTCGCTTTGCTCTTGATTGCTGTTGCTGTATGTGCTCTCTGGAATGAACTGTCTGTTAACAAACTGCAACCAGAAAACCAGTATTAGCCTTCACATTAAGAAACGCAAGACTCACAGCATGTTCTCTACCATGGCATACTGGTGTATTAGAGGAGAAATCCACTGTGAATTAATCCATTGCCCTGTTCTTCGAGGTCACCGTGTGCTCTCAGTAGAAAAAAAGAATGAGAAAGTTGAACACCGCATGGCTGCCAATTGGCTCCATGGTCTAACACTAACCAACTGGGGCACAAAAACTCACTTTGAGTTTCATTTCCCTCTGCCCCATTCAGTTAATGTTAGCTGCCTGTTTGCCAATTCAGTCTGTGTTGCATCAAATTTTCTGGTTCTTTTTCCTACAGACGGCACTCTGGGACATCGAACAACAGGGCTGTTGATTGATTCACATCGGATTTCTCCTCTAAAGGAGAAGACTGTGAAATAAACGCTGGACACCCCTCACCTCTGTGGCCTCCACTGCTATGGGCTCTGCATACTCCTCCACCAGCTCACCCTCTGCAAATAATACAATGACATTTGAGAAGGTTAAAGGTTTCCAAATAACAGAACTACAGAGAAATTTAAACACATTGCTATAGTGAGCCTACTGCCTCTCATGCCTCCAGTTGTACGCTAGAGAGTGTTATTTGTACTGCATGTCGCTTTGGATAAAAGCGTCTGTCAAGAACCTAATAACCATTAGACTATTAGGTTTAAAAGAGATTATCCGGAGTGAATCAACCCCTTAGCCTTGTTTGACGTTGCTCAGTGCAGTCGGTAGATATGAAAACGACAGAAGTTGGTAAAATGCCGACCAAATAGCTAAACAGCAGCAAACAGCTAACTAATGAGGACAAGGAAATTTCGCTTTTCTGAGCGCCTTTCATTTAGCATCAGCTGTCAGTTCACATATTCAGTTTAAGTTGTACCAAATGTTGTCGTTCTTACACCAACCAACAGCACAACTTCAAAGAACAGGGATAATGACTGATTGACTCTGGATTTCTCCTGTAAGTGAATGATCTTGAACCGGACCTGTATCCACAGCAGGCTCCTCCGCTTCTGACGACTCCACAGCTGTCGTCACCTGCTCTTCCTCTTCCTCCACCTCCGCACACACTCCGTTCTGATGGCTCTGTGCCGTGTCAAAATAACCACTCTGCATCACCCGCTCCAGGGTGTCCTTAAGGGCTTTGTCTATTAAGCAAGAGAGGAGGTGTAAACTAAACACACAGAAATTTCCAAACACACATCTCTCACACAGTAGGCGTTATTTAGTTGAGAACACATTTTCATTACATGATAAATTAAGCCATTGTCAGGACTGCACTCTGGTCATTAGATACAAAGAATTAGGAAACCAATTCAGAAATATTTCTTTTCTTGGTCATGGTTACACTACTGGTAAGGTGTGGTGGAATGGTCATGCATTCCAATGGCGGAGTATGTGAACCACTAAAGAGGCCAACAGTTCCACAGTGGAGGACATGCCCTAAAATCTGGAAATCCAATTATGTTGCCATTCTGCCAACACACTTTTGTTGAGCTGTACTCCTACCACTCAGCACCAAGCACTGACTGGGGAACACATACTAGGTCCTTTTAATGCAAACCGTGTTTGGATGAGTCATTCGTTCATTTTTAAATGTTTGTTAGTTTGCAGTATCGTCGCTCTCAATATTCTCCATGGAGACATTTGAGGCAATATTTCTGGATATCCAAGGAATCCATTTAGAAAAACTGGTCCACTCTTGCATCATAATGCTTGACCCAGCATGACATATGTGAGCACTCCCTAAATTATGGTGCGCTCACAGCCATGTAGGATGTCGGAGGTCAAACTTTATAACCGCTTTGAATGTCCCGACTTCCTATGAAACAGCGTTCACTTGACAACAACAAATGAAAAGACATGGATGCTCTCTTGATACTAGCAAGTATAGCTGTAATCTAATACAAAAAACTGGTCACGAAACACTTGGCAGCACACATGCTTTAGGAGGAAGAACAGAGAGCTAGGAGGAGGTCTATACTATTCATATTGGTATTTTAAATCGTTATGTTTTCGGTACGTTTCATTTATATGTTGATAAAGCAGATAACAGCTAGGTAGGCTCAGAGCAGGCAACTCCAACCGCAGTAGCCGAATGAGGCAATAACGTTCTACTGGGAGCTCTCTCAAAGTGCCGGCTTTAAAGTAGGAGGTCCGAGATGTAACGTTCGAGCTGACGTGACGTCGCCTCCCTTAACAATTAAGTTCTATAGAATCCTCCGACATCCTACATGGCTGTGAACGCACTATATGACTGTTGCTCTACTGCGGTTCTACCCTGATCTGTGGTGGTGGTGTGGTGGTGTTGGTCGGCCATATTGTATATTGTATTTATCCCCATCTCTGCCCCTCTCTTCAGCTCCAGGTAGAGGATGACCAGGGAGTGAATCTGGGAGTGGACAGCACCCTCACCCTGCGGCGGCTCCTTGTCTGGACCTACGACCCGAAGGTCCGGCTCAAAACACTGGCCGCCTTGGTGGACTTCTGCCAAGGTAAAATCGCATTCATAAAACATTGATGCTGATCTGCTAGTGATTGTTGTTGTGTGTGTGTGTGTGTGTGTGTGTGTGTGTGTGTGTGTGTGTGTGTGTGTGTGCTATAAGCCTGAATTTACTTGATGATGAATAAAGTGACACTTTCTATCAGTTGATTTTCTTTTGTTGTTGAGTACTTGAGGTTGTACATTTTTGAATGAAATAGCTATGGTGTGTGTGTATGTGTGTCTGTTTGTTTGTGTGTGTGTGTGTGTTCAGGTAGGAAAGGGGGTGAGCTGGCGTCGGCGGTGCACGCGTACGGTAAGACGGGCGACCCCAACATGCGCGCTCTGGTGCAGCACATCCTGGGTCTGGTGTCACATCCAATCCTCAACTTCCTCTACCGCTGGATATATGACGGAGAGCTGGAGGACACCTATCATGAGGTTGGTAGTACGCTACATATACACGCACACTCACACACACACACACACACACTCACACACACTCACATACACACACACACTCACACACACACTCTCACACACACACACACTCACACCCACACACACACACACTCACACACTCACACACACACACACACACACACACACGCTTGTGCTTTAGACCGGACTCATGTGAAGACAGGAACATGAAGCACAACTGCAGACACAGCATCAAACGGAATTGAAAGAAAAGGGTAGTAATACACTTTTGAGAAATCACCTCTCTCTCTCTCTCTCTCTCTCTCCCTCTCTCTCCCTCTCTCATTCTTTCTTTTTTGCTCTCTTTCTGTTTCTCTCTCTCTCTTTGTCTCACTCAATCATCACTCACACACACTCTTTCTCTCACACACAGACACACTCTTTCTCTCTGTCTCAGTATTTTGGTGACTTTATTGCCCTCAGTCATATAATTTTCAATAAAGACGATTATACTGATCAGCTGAATTTGCATCACTAACAAATAAAGCAATGTAATAGAAACAGTAAGGATAACAATGATAAACGGTAATGGATACTAAAGTAATGACAGAATATAAAACGTTTAAAAAGATTTTCTTAAGACTGCAGGCTTCAGCAGCTACCTCTTTTTTCCTCTTCATCCCTTTTCATCATCCCTTTCTTCTCTTTGCCCTCTGCTGTTAATCTCTGCTGGTCTGCAGTCCCAAAAATAGGGTGCAGTCAATCGGCACTTCCACCCAGCTAACCCCCATAGCGAGATGCCCCTCAGAGGGCACGGGGCAGAGTTGTGGGTGCTGTCAGGCCGCAGCGCCAGGGCTGGTAGTCGTGAGGGGGCGCAGCGCGAGGCGGGGGTGGCATTAGCACTTCTCCTCTGTAGATTGCCCTTGAAGTGGCCGTTAACAAGCTACAAGCTCATCATCGTGACTTTGAGTGGATTTGCTGCATTGGCACAGGAGTGGAGAGTAGAGAGTGGATCACAGTGGTTTTAAATGGCAGGGTGAGGGTTGGTGGACAAGCTTTTAAGATGTCGTGTGACTGCCTGTTGCGTTTTAATGGTTTTGTTCTTCTGGGGATTAATGGGGATGTGGCTGGACATGCTCTTCCTCGTCTCTCATTGGGTTTGTTTTTTTGGACTAAATACTGGAGTTCTAAGAATGGAGTTCTAAGAACTGCTGACTGGAAAGGCTTCTCAAAAAGGAACTACACAATTGTCCAAATGCTCAGACAACGTTAAGACCAATCACTAATTCTGGTGGAATGTCACCGTATTGAGGCAACATTTTCATTTTTTTGGCGATGAGAGCTGTTTTCTGGCATACAGTATTAGTTAGGTTTACCGTGCATAGCAAAGTATTACTACATTATACAACTAGAGTAGAGTAGAGTAGAGTAGAGTAGAGTAGAGTAGAGTAGAGATACTTTATTGATCCCGAAGGAAATTAAGGTGTCCAGCAGCATGTTCACATTGCACAAAAAACAAGATACACATATCACAT
>JAVQKI010330402.1:0-12215 GCA_036025975.1 Nematalosa erebi
TTAGGTAGCATTTAAAATATAAAAAGACATTAAAATGACTTGGAATGAAAAATTCTGAGCATGGGGCGCTAGGAAGATCACTCACATTGGTGCACAATCACATATTTCTTTTTGTTCTAAGATCCATGATTACTTGAAGTTGTGTAACAGCACAGAACCTCTTGTTGACCACGTCCCTGCTTTTTAATAATTCAAGGAATGCTTGTTCGGCTCACTCTCAATCTGGATATGCTACAAATGTGTGTGTGTGTGTTTATGTGAATTTGTGTGTGTGTGTGTTTACAAATGGAAGGGGTTCTCTTCCTGTGCGTGCATAGTTCAGCATTGAGGGTGACTCTGTGATGGGTTTAAAAAAAAAATCATGGAGGTTTATGTTGAATGGGCTTTGACTCCATCATCTGGAATGTTCCATTGTAGAGCCAGGAAGAGGGTGACAGAGTGTGTGCTAGCGTCTATCTGTCTAATCATCACCATCCTCCTCTCCTGGCGGCCTGGTGATTCGGCGCCCCCCCCTCTTGCCGGCAGGACCCTTTGGCTTGGCAAACGCTTGCTTGTGGGCATGCTGCTTGGGATGAACCTCTTCATACAGGTAATCTGCAGTCAGCTCGTCTCCATTGTCAATCTCCATCTGCAAAGAGCAACAGGGGTGAATAAATTCACATTTAGACAGCAAGTTTAGACCTGAGTGTGTAAATACTTAAACGGACCTAATTACCCAGACACCGAATGATTGTAAAAGCCCCAACAGAGGAAATCCAAGGAGTTGCACAAACTTTTTGTGGCACAAAGCATTTGGCATAATCTGAAAAACCTTCAGCAGTCTAATACTAATTCCAAGATAAAGTTTATTAAGAACAAATACCCTGGCATCTGCATTTAAGCAGCTGAAGAAACACTCAGCACTGTTTTGTGCACTGCAATACTTTTGTTTTCCCTCTTCCATCCAGCAAATTTATTATCTTTCCCCATACACAAGAGGCAGTTTCTCTATTTTGATTCACAAAACTAGCTTGGCTAACAGCAAAGGTCGTGATGTATGAATTTAGCATTACAATTAGCTGGCCTTGTTCAGTATATTAATATCTTGCTGAAGAAGTTGTTGCGATAAATAAACCTGTGGTCAAATTTAGCGAGTAGATGATAAAGTATTTTCAGACCATCTATTTGCGCTTCTTGGTTAACAGATAATCTTTGCCAATAACTTCAAAGCAGTCGAAGCAAATGGTCTCAAGTATTTTATGACATTTATAGGTAAATCTCTGTATTGACATCTTCATAAGCTCTCCCTTGTCTGCTGCATTCACAAAAGCATTCATTTAAATCATTGAAATGTGACTGCTCTCTGCCTTCATGCTCTCTGTCAAAATACTAACACTCACCTTCTTTTCAATCTCCATCTGAAGGTGGCTTTCAACCATTTCCACCAAGGGGTTTTTGCAGCTAGAGTAGAGCATTCTTTCTTTGATACTACAGTTGTAGCCAGGCATAGAGTAGATGAAGACTGAAAGATCAAATGAAAGAAGCGGATGTCATGACGTGAATTCTCATATCCTCAAAGCCCACACACATGAATGTCCAGTGTATATGGCAACGTGTGGCTTACACTCATGCGGCTCAGGCACATTCTGCTCTGGCTTAAGTGAAACCAAATCCCTCACCTATAGATTCCAAGTAGTCACCCTCATGCGAATGCTTGTACAGGAAGAAGTGGTAACGCGCAGAGTCCTTTGGGATCCGTTTTGGCAAGTCTTTGATATCCGTTGGATCAGTGTTAGACAGAATAATGAGTTCCTTATCAAAGTTGATTTCCTGTTAAGGCGATTGAAAACATGTTCTCATTAGAACCACACAGCCACAGCCACACCCTAACCTCCAAAATAAAAATAGCAATGCTGATTTTCCCTCCGTGACTGATCAAACACTACTCCATTTTTTTTTATTATCTTCTACCAAAAATACCTTTCCACATATTTAATCAACTCTTCTAAAATAAATAGACCCACACTTCACTTACAAGCTGAACATAGTTGAGCTTCTTGTCCTTGAACTGTTCCAGGGCATTCATGGCATCTCCATGCAGAGGAAAGGCTACACCCTGAAGGGTCTGATGTTTGGTGTCTACACTGATGTCAGTTTGCACCTGATAGATAGATAGATAGATAGATGATAGACAGACAGACAGACAGATAGATAGATACTTTCATTGTTCCGTTGGAAATTCTGGCATAATTTAGCTTCCACAACATGACATACTCATGACATATATATATACACATTATAAAATACTGAATAAATCTTATCATGTGTGCCTTTCGGGGTACTAATTTGCTTGGTGTGGAAGTAGTGTGGAATGTGCAGGAGAATGCTATGGTAACCCTAGTGCAAAAGTGTCAGTGTAAGTACATTTCCAGTGCAGAGTCTGGTCCAGGCAGAGTAAAAGTATAAGAAGGCTACACATTATAAAAACACAGCAGTTTAAAAAAAAACAAACAATATAAGCAGTTAAGAGAGCAGTGCAAAAGCTTAGTCCAGTCCTTGATATATAGAAAAGAGTAGAGTTTAGAATAGAATGGGATGGGGTGAGGACATTCACATAAGGTCAGCTCCACTTGTGCACAGTGCATCTGATCATCATGTGCAAATATCACAGTTCACATATCCTGAGAAGTATTGCTGACCAACTCCACTCATGTGTTTACAATACACTTAGTGTTTTAAATAGCCGAGGAAGTGAAATCAATCTTTTTTTTTCTACCCTAAGTTCTTGTCTCTACAACATACCAGCATGCCACAGATATACCATTAATGTGATAACATAATGCAATCCCTGTGTATAATTTTGGTAACTACACACACATTTAGTGCAGGAAGACATTCTACGTCCTTCACACATACGTAGCTGCTGAAATTGTCTAACGCTAGAGGTTGTGAAGGTGGTGGTGATGGTGTTTTTGATTCATCACCCTCTCTATTAATAGACTAACAGAGTGACCAAACTAAATCCAGTCTCTCTGAACCTCTGCTCACTGATGGCCAGTCTACAGACAGCAGCAGACTGTCTGAGAGAAGTGTATTGTTACTTCCTGTTTATTGTTTTGCTCAATCTCATAGGCTGGTTGTAAAAGAAAAAAAAAACCTTGTCAGCTCGTCATAGAACTTCCTTTTATGGTAAGGTGCAGAACCAGTGCAGAGCTTGCTGATATGCATAGTATTATGTGAAGCACCAGCCTACAGTTTGCAATCTAAGAAGAGACACTCTTGCTACTAATTGACTATCACATTTTTTAAGCTTTGGACTTACAGCCATACTCCAAACATTTCTACACAATATTGAATCCAAACGGAATTTCAGAACAGTAGTTGAATGCAGATGCATGAAAAAAGGAGTACTGACTAATCAATCAGCACACACAATCGACACCTCACTGACATAATCTTATCAATTCTTTGACCTTGTGGACTCATTTATCTACTGTAGCCCCTGAAAGCCCATTCATTTTAAACTTGTTGGTGAAAGGGGTCTTCTGACACCCACATCTAAACCTTTGTCCACACCTTATCAGCTGGGGCTCACTGTAACACTACCCAGTGGTAGTTTGAAGCATTTTGTCCTTTTCAGCTCTTATTGAATTTTTGATAGTCATCATTTCATGCTCCCATGTCAAATTTTCCTTGCCCTTACTGACTCTTAAGGCAATGGTTTTTATTTACATAAAGTTCCTGCAGAAAGCCCTGAAGCATATAGAATAACAGAAGAATAATATCCTGAACAAATGGTACTTAAGTTTCAAATCAAATCTTCCTAAGTCAGTGGTGGTCAAACTGGGTGCCAGTACCCCTAGGGGGTATACAGAATAAATCAGAAAATAGGTTCTTAGCTCTTTCAAGCATAACGTTCACCAATCCCCAATACAATGCTATTGCCATTACATTATTATGTGCCATTATTATGTACCATGTAGTGTTTCTGGGGTAATCTGGCCAATAAAAGTTTGGGAACCTTTGTCGTAAGTTATGGTCATGATATTTAGCTGATGCTTTTGTCCAAAGTAAAAGCAGGCCTGGCTGTATGGATGCATGTTGATGTACATGAGCGTGTACCTCACTTAGTTTGATCTGTCTCAGTTCCTCCTCAGCAGCAGTCAGAGGCAGGGGAGCGGCCTGGGCTGTGAGGTACTTCCTGTATCCATTCAGGGACACATCATCCTGAAAGGCAGAGAGCCACACAGTCTCAGTTCTTGCTGATATATCATTTGTTTTAAAAGTTGCAGCCACCACTGCCACCAAACTACAAAAAGGCCTTCAAGGCATCACAAGAAACCAAAACAGATTAAAGCGCACAATAATATTTTGCTATCAATGCAATTAGTAACAAGGACTTACAAAACGAATTATAAAATCATGAATAAAGTGAGCAAGTTAACAAACTGTAAAGCAAGTAACCAAAGCCAAATAATAATTAAAAAATCAAACCTTGACAGTGCCAAACATCTCATCCTTGATGTGACCACCACCAAACTCTTTTTTCAGTGTGGCCCTTGTAGCAGCATAGAGCATTTTATGTCGCACCTACGTGTTACAGAAAACAAGCAAACAAAAAATGTAATTGCAATGTTTTACAACCACAGTACGAACAATCACCAACATTAACTTCACTGACAATTTCACACAATTTCATGCATATTATTACTGATAACAGAGGCCCCTTTATCAGACACTGGCTGACGTAACAAATTATGCCAAAATCTTTTGCACTTTCATTACTGATATGTAGACCTGTCATTCTAGTTGTAAGCCAGATTTAGTCATCCTTTTGTGAAGAGAACACATCTAAATGGAAATGTATAAATGGAAATTTTCAGTATGCTATAATAAGCTGTCTCCCTCAGAGCCAACATGCCTGAGCCTGTGTTGTCATTGCATTCTGAAGAGGAATGTTTCACCTCCAGTATGCTATTCTCTGATTGGCTGGGCATTTGTTTTGCAGCACAAAATCTTGCACACATTCAAAAACCTGCTGATGCAAATGATCAATAGAAAACTTTAATACTGGTCTTATTCCATTAATCAAAAGTGAACACTAGTATTCTACAAAGGCAAGGCTAAATACTGTATAATCATAAACTAACACACAAAACATGGTTGTAAGGTACTGGCCACTGGTGAAGAACTAGAAAAGTACAGAACACTTTATCTCTGTATGCATCTCTGTGAATTATATTCTGAGCCTCCAGGATATGAAGTTAAAAACTCTTTATTGTTTTTTTTCTATATCAAAAGCCCTGACTTTTAGTCTTGTCATGGAATATATAGTTTTCAAACATGTATGGCTTTCAAAATGATAGACTTACAGGGGATTGGTCAGGGGACCAGGCAATAAAGATCCACTCATAACCCTGATTGTTGGAAGAGTCCAGCCTGTAAAGGATGTAGCAAGGCAGGTCATGTTCTAACAGAGGTAGAACAGAGGAATCATACTCTTGGTCCCAGCTTTGAGCTGCTTGCTTTGTTCCACCAACCACTAACTGCTCTGAAACAAAAGACACAGAAATATTCATTTTAGACATCCTGGAAGTTCTTGATTTTCTGCAAAGAGCATAGACAACAATTTAATTATAGTAATTAATTATATATAATTATGCCAACACAATAGCCTTCAGGTATAAAGTCTACTATGTCTTTTTAATGCATTATTACTATGGTTACTGTATGCTTCAGCATTTATATTCTTACCATTATCGATCACAATTTTCAGCAGCCGTAGGTCCCCATTCCTGGCACTGGCAAATATTTCTTTCACATCATCAGCAGCTAAACAGACAGAGCAGAGATCATTTCAAGTGCCGATTCTCCCATAATAAGATTTGTTGACAAAAGAGCTGATACAAGAAAATCTGGTACTGGTATGGCATTTAAGGTGAAAAGTTCAAGCAAACAAGCTGTGCTGGCGGTTTGAAAACAATGGCGAGTAAAAAAGACTGGACGTCGATATAGCTTACTACCAGGATATAGTAGGGCTCTGTGTCTAATGAAAGAATGAAGGCGAGGCACAGTGACCAAATCGACGTCTTCAGAAGAAAAAAAAACTGCAACACAAACACACTTGCGAGGGTGGCAAAGGCAACCTGGGCCTGTGTGACACTAGGATTAGAGCATTCAATTTCTCGGTGCCTAGCCCTTGATTTTTGCATTTCACAACACTAAATATCACAGACTCCTTAATCTTAAAATAGATTATACGTCTTCTATTGAACACGTGTGCAATAATTTAGATTCCGAATTTCAAAGCCCAGGGTTCTAGGCGGCTACGTATAGGAGTCAAAATGAAACATTTATTCATTTCAAGATATAGCCGCCGTTTCAGGCTTTACAACATTTACTATAAGGTTAATTGTTCTTTATTAACTCACAACGGGAACATCAAGATTGGTTGTCACGATAAACCCAAACAGTTCTGGTGAAACCAGCCAGCTAGGAAGGCGTTGCCCAACATCCTACTGCATGAAAGGACTTGGAGCTAGGCACGAGACTGAGGTCTGTCTACCGCCAGGTAGCCATAACATGTATCACTACTGAAATCTCGACAATCTTGTTAAATGTGATATCCGATCAAGTATACATTTCATCAAGTCTCCTATGCATCATTTCTTTAACATATAAGAGGGATGCCGACTATCAATCAGCGTCGACTCGCTAAAGGGACATGCAGGTTTTAACGTTACCAGAGTGAGTGATATGCATAGCAATAGCAACAGCAGGTTTTCATTGAGAGTTGCTTCCTACCCAACACTACTTCGACGGCCAAAAGGACAGAGCGGTTTCCACAGAGCCAGAACGAAAGAAAACACAGTAGTTTCATCTACCGTTTCGATAAGAGTTACCTTGAATACCCGTTTGATGAGACATTATTCCTTTGGATTCCGC
Source organism: Nematalosa erebi (assembly GCA_036025975.1). NCBI lineage: Eukaryota > Metazoa > Chordata > Actinopteri > Clupeiformes > Clupeidae > Nematalosa > Nematalosa erebi. The sequence continues at coordinate 6,925 of JAVQKI010330402.1, forward strand.
GGCTGTACTGAAAAACCTAGAGTCAGGAAGAAGGAAATGGGACTACAGTAACATGACTTGTTTCGTCTGATCTGACGTCACCAACCCTCAGCAGCTCACTGGCTACTTGGCTGCTTCAGTGAAGCAGGGACATGTTCGGCAATGTAGGAGATGCGCATTCTGTCGAGGCCCGTTGTTCTTGTGTTCATGCAATTCCAAATTAAGGACTGGCTATCTGTCTTTGTTATATATTAAAGGCACACCAGGCAACGTGTTAAGATTTATTTACCAGTTTCGTAGTTTCGCTTAAATTATTTAATAGCTTATTACGGGGTGAATGAGGACTCTCTCGGCCGTTTCTATCGTAATTTTTGCAGATTACACTTGCAGGACCTTAATCAGCTGGATGGTAGAAACTAAAACTGAATGAAACCGAAATCAAGGTTTTTTTTACAAGCTTGTCAGTCTCATAGTCTACGAACAGAGAGGATAAAAGGTCAGTATTCAGTGATCTTTGCTATGAAGGCTATATTCATATTCTTTGGTTTCCAAACAAAATCACATTGTGAAATATGTTTTATAGGGGAATTCTGGAGGTAAAAATCGTAGTCTTGACTGGTATTCCTTTAATTGGGAATGTGAACAAACCCCACTTCTTTAGCGTTCTCATAGCCTCTGTAGTATAGGCTTACTTACTTAGCTCAGGCAGTTAGTCATGACTGGCCTAGACTGGATACAATTGAGTTTTGGTCAAGTTTTTCTTATGACATTAAGTTATAAAGTTCAGACTGGGTAACTGCTCATAACTTAATAATTTCTCTGGGTAAACTAAGGATAGCCTAGGTGTCGTACAGATTGCAATATTATCGAAGCCATATCTCATGTGATCTGAAAAGTGTGTGTGTGTTAGAATGATCTAAAATGTGTAGCTTGGCAGCCAGATTGTGGTTCCGATGTTTTTGTATGGTGAACTTAAAAATAACACTCAACACTGGATTACTTAACAAACATTTTGTTTGCAAACACTGTGCCATTAAAGAGATAGGTCCTTTGGAAGCTTAGGCTATTTTTTCATGACATTGCACTGATGGTATGCGCTGCTGCCGCGGGGAGTTGCACCCATCAGCACAGCTCGCACAGCCATACACGACCAGACGCCCCATCGTGTTGAGCTGACAAAGCAGCGCCTTGCCTGCCTCGCTGGACCGGCTGTCGCTCCATGGACTGACAGCACAATGGCAGAGGATTTCGGGGGTGCCCCTGTCTCAGCTGCTACAACAACAGGGTACACGTCTAATCTCGCCACGCTGTTTTCTCCTCACTTCGTCAGGACAGGCAGAGTGCCCCTGTCGGCTCAGCGGGCTTGATGAAGCGGCGTTGGAGCGCAGGGTTTGAGGTCCATTTAAAGACATTCAGGGGGATAGCCTACGCAAAGCGGCGTGGAGCAGGGTATGTAAGCAAGCATGTGAGCGGCGGGTGTGTTTACAAGAATTCGACATATGTTTTGTTTGCAGTTGCTGGCGGTATCAATTACGCACAGCAGTGATTTGTATCACACGATGCACCGTATATCTGTTGTATAATCAGATAGCCTATTCCTCATCGAAGGTGCTTGAAATTGTATGGATTAGGTGAAATTTCTGATGGATGGTGGTTGGCTATTTGAAGAGACCTTATCTGTATAGACCAGGCTGTGTGAATAAGTGTGGAATTTTAAAATAATGAAATTCAGGCATGTTTTTTTAGCCACAATGTTTTGTTTTTTATACGACTGTTCCCGAAAACGCTAGAAAAAGACACATAAATAACTAGCCTACACCACACTGTTTCCTGTAATACATTTGAATACGCCTGTTCTCATTGGTCAGTGTGAGTGCGAGATGTAGTGTTAAGGTGGTCCGAAGTTAGCAAACACGGGGATGTAAGAATAACACCTACGTTGAATAAGGCTTCTTATTCTGTTGATCCTCCTCACTCTGATTTACCCCCCTTCCTTCCCGTGTTTATAATGTGACATCTTGATAACTGTAAATTCTTTTTGAATCTGTTTAACATGAGCTTCATAGACATGAACAACAACACAGTACACCCCTTACAGTTCTATTTCTGGGGCCCTTACATCACAGGCTATTCCCACAGAGGGTGTTCTGAACCAGCAGTGTGATAAAAGCAAGAGATCAGGGCAGGGCAGCACTTCCAGTCAGTGGGTATATTTTCCCCTTTTCAGTTTTTTTCCCAAGGAGCATGTAGAATAGAAATCTGCTGCCTGTACACACAGTAGTCCTCCAGGTCTGTAGAGATCCAGTAGACTTAAGTCAAGTGTTGGGACACGCTCAAGAGTGATGTGATGGGAATCATAAAATTAGCTCCTTTGGCAGCTGGCTGTCTATTATACACATGTGGTAAGTAACTTGAGTGCAGTCATATTTATTTGCCAAAGGGTTTCCTTCATCAGTGTTGCTGCTTTGGTTTCAGTTGGTAACAGGTATTTTTTTCACAGTGGTTCTGATGTTTTGCAGCGTATAGTATATATAGTCTATGTTGTTCCATAGTGGTGTAAATTCTCAGTGATTGACAGATGTTGGCGTTTTCTGCGTAATGACAGTCTGTGTACCCAGACAGTTCGTTTATATGTCATGATTCAGTAAAGTGTGTGTGTGTGTTTTGTGTACAGTTTTTTCAAGAGGTGGACATACTCTATGGAGTATGTTTCAGTATGTCTGCCATCCTGTCTTAAACATGTCTTCCCTCCTCAGGTGGACAGTGGTCAGGGCTGATCAGGATGGAAATTGATGCCCGCTTCCGCTACTACTTCCAGCACCCATGGTCTCGTCTGGTCGTGGCCTACCTGGTCACCTTCTTCAACTTCCTTATTTTTGCCGAGGATCCCGTCTCTCACAGCCAGACGGAGGCACACATGATCGTGGTGGGGAACTGCTTCTCATTCATCGTGAACAAGTACCCTGGCGGTGGATGGAACGTCCTCAAAGTCATCATGTGGCTTCTCGCCATCATCACCGGCCTGTTTGTGGGGAAGTTCTTCTTTCACAGGCGCCTGTTCGGTATGTCACCATGCAGCCCAAAATGGCTCATTCAATGCACACCATTTCATTAACACGCTGAGTCAGACTGGGAACGGTTGTGCAAGATAGTTTCTCCCACGTTAGTATTAGATACACATCCTTACATTCACACGTTTCCTTCCCTGTCAATAGGAGTGTGATCTTGGGGAATCTGACAGAAAGAGGTCAGAGCGGGGGTGGGGATAAGGGTGCCAAGGCCCAATCCATCTCCTCTAATCTTTGCCCCCACCTAATCCCCTTTCTCCCACACAGAGGTGGGTGATACTGGCAAAATAATTATGATTTTTCAGAATCATGCACCATAATATATTGTCACCATGTAGGCCTCATGTCATAATGTAATGATGACTACTTAAGAAAATTTGAGTCGAAGACTCACCACCTGGGGGGGAGGGGGGCATAATGGTCCTTCGCAGCAATAAAAATAGGCATGCAGATAAGAAAAGATAAAAATCTTAATTGCAGATAAGTATATTCCTCCTTAATATACTCTATTCTAGTTAGCGCAGTGGAATAGTTTAAGGGCACATATATCCATTAACATTATCTTTGTAAGAATTTCTACGGGTTAAAAAAACTTCACCCTGTGTCTTATTTTAAGGAGATTTTAACCACCCCCACTGCAGCTTTATAAACACCACAAGAGGCTCTGTGTTTTTAGTGGCTGTGCCTTATTTACTTGTCTGAATTGGATTATTGTGGCTTTTCATACACATGTCAAAACGTTATCTATAATTAGACAGGTTTTGTGTGTATGCGTGTGTGATCGTTCCAGAGTTTTCTTGGCGGAGTCTGTGACAGTAGAGTGGAGCGTGCTCATTAGCAGGCCCGTCATAATTTTAGCACAGGGCCATGATCTTTCCATGTGACAGAGGAACTTGATGACAACACACTCACACCCTTCCATCATAATGTGATATATATTTTAATGTCAACTTTTTTATAGATTTTAGTTTAGCCACTCTCATGATCTCTAAGTTCACCCCAAATGACCGTGACAAGTTTTCATATATACTGCCTTAGAGTTTTTATGTTTGCCAACATGTGTGTGTTTAACCAACACAGATATCCGACCAAGGGGCATTTGCAATTAGCAGCTTTGTTTATGCTGGTGGTTGTCATCTGTTTAGCATGCAGTGTCATCTGTGTAGCATGTTGTGTTTACACAGTTAAATCAGAAAATGGCAATGAATGGGGTCTACATTTATAAACATTTAAACATTTCCAAATGTAGACATTTGAACATATTTCTGTACAGTCATTTGTAAACATTTTGAAATATTTGTATTCGCATTTGGAGTTAAGATTTTTAGATGGTTTTAGATGGTTGTGTGTCTTGTGTAGAAGGAAAGAAGATTAGTGCACTGGAGTGAAAGTCCATCAGCAGCGCTGAAAGAGGGCAAAGAGGAGGAAGAGAGAGCTTCTAGTGTAACCAGGTGATGCTAATACACACCACTTTTAATGCCAGTATGTTTTGGTACTGAGTGCAAGAGGAACAGATGGTATTTAAGGGCTCGGTAGATAGATGAATGGAGATGGAGTAAGACGGGTGGGGGCAGAGAGGACTTACCAAACTTTCATTTAGCAATGCGCTTATGTAATCCTAAAACAAGACTTAGGGAGAATGCAGGAGAGCCCACTATGAGCATGCAGAGAAATGTCATCCATAATGCATCATTAACACAAACCCAGGCCCGGTGTGCTCTGTTGCCTTTAGTTAAGTACAGCTGCTTTCTTCATTTCACTGGCGATAAGTTGTCCTTCTTTATGTAACGTTTTGATTATAAAACAAATGATCTGTAGTGAGACCCCTATATAGCAAACACATTCGTAATCTGTCAGCCCAGTTACCGAGCTGTCATCCTATGTATTTTATGCCACAGAAGATCATCATCTTCATATCATCGTTTATGAACTATAACCATTTAGTTAGTTTTTTTTTAATTACAGCTGACACAGGAAAAGTACATGTCATGTGTATTTCAGGTTTCAAAGGTCGTAGTAATGTTGAGAACTTCCTCCACCAGCCAGGCTGCTATAACAAACTCTCATGTTGCGTGTCATTACAAGGTACTTAAACCATTCTGAATGGTCTTTTTAAGCAGCAGAAATGTTTAGCCCCACTGAATTATGTTGTTTTTTTTTTTTTTTTGCATAAATAAATTCTTAAAATTTTGATTTGCATAGATGCTCAATTTGATATGAAATTGTAAATAATCTTGCCAGTTT
>JAVQKI010330421.1:0-14839 GCA_036025975.1 Nematalosa erebi
CATGTAGCATCACTGCGGCCTAGGGCTTACTCTACAGACTGTAAGACTGGAATACCAAAGTGCCATGCAACAATACTGACACTACTTATGTTGGAGACAGCGCAGATGGTGAAGTAGGCCGACTTCATTATACAAACTATCCTGATGTTTTTGATTGCTTTTTCCCCATCCATTACTTTACACTAAAGAAAACCATGTGTGATTGTCAAAAATAACAAAGCCATGTGCTCTGCAAACACATTGGTAGCCGTGATAAGAAACTAACGAGTTGTAGGCTAGCCTGAGTTAATGAAACAGAATATGGGAAAGCAGTTGATTGGACACTGAATTCAATCCTAAATTTAGATTCTTACCTTTACGCCTCCCTACCTCTTTGACGACAGGCATGTTATCCAGTTGTTAGATAATTAGCTTCTCTCCCGGTAAAAACAATAATGTTGGCCGCGTAGCACAGCAGATGATGCCTCTACTGTCTATGCAGAGTAACATATTTAACCTACAAATGTCGCTATTCAGCCTCATCGTGACGCAACCTTATTTTAGCCTACTGTTAATGCATGCTGGGATGCAGAATATATATATTCTTCAAACTAAAATTAATTTGTTGCTAATAGTTATTTCTCCAAATCGTTGTCTGTTGGATGGCAAAACATACATCCCACTTAATATCCCACCCCGCTTCATACTGTTATTGTAATTGATTTGTATACAGTTGCAACCTGTTGCTTTGTTCTCTCATTGGCTGTCTGTCCATCATGCATATGAATGAGACTTGAATAGTAATGAGGTACAGCCTGTTCTGAATTGGACAGAAACAGATAGATAAAGATGCAAGTGATGATGCATAATATGAGGGCTATTTTCAGCTACAGAGATGTGTATGGAGAGTACATACATCTATGTTAATTAAAAAACTGGCTGATATGAGCCAGTAGCATACACGGCCATGTTTTTGGTAAAATGGTCTTAATAATCTTCATGTGGTTGTTGATGGACATTGTTCTTTTGGATACACTTTTTCGTGTTTTATTTATCGGCTCTGTGGTGATAAAAAGACTGTGGACATTGCGATAAAAACTTTGGCTAAGGGCAAGTGGAAATTTTTGAGGCCTGCCATTACAAGTAGGAAAAAAGAAAGCTGCAATTTTTTAATATGATGGCCTTCAAATAAAACAAGTTGTGATATATCATCGATGCCATTAAGTATTAATGAAACAATTTGCTCATTCTACATAAAATATCAATATTATTGCATCTGGATGTGGCAAAAAAGAATATCAATATGAGTTTTAGTACAGCCCTAACTATGAAGAGATTTGAATTTGTTTTTCTTTACAAAGTAATACAGAAACGTGTGTTACAGTTGTGCACATCTTGTTCTTGTTGCTTTATTTCAGGCTATGGCTCAGTATTCTTTCCTGGTGCTGTGAATCTGACCAATCTGAACCTGGATGAAATTGTGCATTTTAGACGGAAGGAAATTATTGTTTATCCCGATGACATGACTAAACCGCCAGTGGGGGAAGGACTAAACAGGTAAGGTTAAGGTATTTCACAGACTGACATACAGCAGAAAATTATCCAGGCTATTCACACACATGGACTCACTTGGAACAGGTCACAGCTTGGTACGAGGGAGCGCCCATAGCAAATGTTCCTATCCAAAGAAGTTTCAACTTCTATATCTTGCTGTAATAGGTGGTTACAGTAAATGATTACTGAATTGTCCTGACTACCACATGAAAACAGGCAAGAACTTGTCTACAAAAGCCAGCTAATCTAAATGTGTAATTTTGCTGTGCCCATTTACAGGCGTAAAAGTGGAATAATTTGTTTTTTGTATGAATATCATTCAAGTGCTCCTCTAGTATTGTTTTCATCTGCTGCCTACTAATTGCTATTTCCTTTTGTCTCTCTTGACTGTGTAACTAGACGAGCTGAAGTGACACTTGATGGAGTATGGCCCAATGACAAGACCACTTGTAGCCAGATAAAAAGCCCTGATCGATTGACTGACATGAATTATGAAGGGAGGTTGGAGACAGCATCCCGAAAGCAAGGTGCCCGCTTCCTTGAGTACCGACCTGAGACAGGTTCTTGGGTATTTGAGGTATGCATTCATTTGGTGACACTCCTGGTTAAAGAAGCAGCATGTAAGAAATAAATGTTAATGAATTTATGTGTAATGTTTTAGATACATAGGTACATTATTTATCCCGTAGGAAATTCAGGCGTCCCGTAGCATCCATAACATGACATACACATGACATACATACATACATACGTACCTACGTACATTCATTCACTCACACACACAAATACTAATACATTGTGTCATTTTGGGGTAATAAGTTAAGTGTTGGAAGTGGTAGTGCAACATTACAACATACAGCAACAGAAAAAAAATAATAGACTAAAAACATAGTCCTACATTGTCAATAAAAGCCAAAACAAAAGCGAGAACTTCTGAATTCCACCACCATTTCTTTAGTTAAGTCTAATGTTAGGTCTCCTGGTAGGCGAACAGTAGGGAGTCAACTCCGAGTGGCCCGCAAAAAGCCCTGGAAGTTGTTTATGGGGGCTCGTATTGGCTTTGTTGTTGTAGCTCGGCAGGGATGACGTATTTTAGACAGCCTGTGAATATAGCCAATGTTCTGTTGCTACGGAATAACAATGCGTATATGTGGGCTCGTATGGGCTACCATAACAAGGGCATATTTTTGTTGCAGGTCGCTCACTTTTCCAAGTATGGATTGCAAGAGTCTGATGAGGAGGAAGAGATCCATGTGGCAAAGACGGATCTAAAGAAAGTCAAGACGGGGCCCCCAGCTGCTGGTCTGCAGCCAGCACCCCCACTCTCTCAACAGCCTGGTCCTCAGCAGGCTCAGGTATCTGGGCTTCTCACTTCCTTAATATGTAGTGCAGTAATTAAAGGACCATGGCTCCTGAGGTGTCTTGATAAGGAATTAATTTGTTTACTCATCCACTCATTTACTGCTAAACAGTACAAAACGAAAAGAAAAGGGTTTGTTACAATTCATTTTTATTTGCTCAAATAAAACAAGAGACAAGCAATCAACTTGTAAATTGTAAAGGCCACATACCATGCATACAATATTATTAGCCAAAACCTAAAAATGGCAAGAGACGGAGTAAGCGCAGTAAGTGCTGTGCGATATGGACAAAAAGTTATTTCCCGATATAGGTAATTCTATATCCTGATGACGATATACACCGCAATATAGTATTTCTACTTAAAATTATATATTTATATCCACACTATGCAACTTGAACATCCTCTAATTTATTTTGAAACAAAAACGGATCACGGAGTGAAACACAGCTGACCACGAAATGTCTTTCTTGGTCACGAACTGAAAACTCACGTGATAAGACTCGTTCAATTCATTAAATGTGGTGTTAATTCAGAGCACTTGATATTTATTGCAAATCATGTATTAATTCGGTGCTGTATACAGGTACAGAGGAGCACTCAACACGAACGCGTTTTTGCACTGAGACGTAGCCTATAGGTGCGGGACTTTTTCAATTGCCCCGACGACGACCAGTGATCCCCTAGTAATCGAATCCCCGAGTAATCATGGTGGCATGTTTTGCATATCACGTTTTTTTTGGTCGGTGTCTGTCTTTTTATAGCCAAACCAAAACCAACCGATGGAGTTCCTATTCCCTCATTTGGGCACCAATTGCTCCTCTGTTGATTCGACGTTTGTTGTGCGGTCCATCCCTAATGGATGCTACTGCTGTCGGAATCCATGGCTAGTTTTCGTGCGAATGGAAGATAGTGAGCGGTCAGACCGCATGCTCAGGTCATGGTCGTGACGTAAAGCGCTGTCAGAGGCGGCAACGCACCTGCAGTTAAATTATCTGAACAATCTCAGCCCACACACGTGAAAATTACGATATAAACGGTAGATGATTGTATCGTACAGTAGACATTTTTCTATCGTCTATATAACGATATATACCGTATTAACGCACAGCACTAAGTGCAGTCATGTCATTAAAATGATGACTACGTATTGGGCTCCTGATATGTGTGTCTGAGGTGGCACGCTAAATAACCAGCTTTTCTCTGTCCAATCTCATAATACCAGTTTCTGCCATGTGTGGTGGTAGCGAGCATCATAGCTAATTCATTGATGTTGATCTCACTCTGTCAAAACCATTTCTGTTTTTTTTTTTTTCTCTTTTACAGAATTTGATTTTACCTGAGCTTCTGAGCCACGTGTCAGAGATGGATAGTGACATGGCGGATATAACTCAGGAGCCCACTGTTGATGTTTTGGAGGAGGAGGATTTTGGAAGTCCTGTGATATTAGAGCATCAGCTGCCAGAAACTGACACATTTAGCCATCACCCATTTGGGTCCATGTCCAGTGACATCCCTTCTTCCCTGGGTATCAATCCTCACACTCTTCAGGTACTGAACAGCTTGTGACCAATTTATGTTTGTGTAGTATTAACAAATAGTTAGATTGTCATGTCGTTGCTTTGCTGAAATGATTTTACTGATCACATCAGCCTTTATTCAATCATTGGAAAGGAAAATATAATGTATATAACACAATAACAAATCCAGTAATGTATTATTTGTGACCTTTTTATTCACCTTTTAGTGTATTTTTGGTTGAAGTTACTCGTGCAGATAGCACCACTTCCACGTTGGCTCTGTTATTTGCGGCTCCTATGGCGTTTTCCCATTCTTTTTCCTCAATCATTTGAATGGAAACATGATGTTATTTCGAGCTGCTATTGAAATACTGCATGTCTGCCAGCTAGTGGAGGGGAGTATAATTGAGATTATATACTATAAAATGAGAGATCAACCGTTTTAGCCTACTTAGCACCAAAGTCACAGAATTGCGACAGTTGGTATCATTAACACTTTTTATATAGCATGACATTGTTCTAATTCTTCTTTTTTTTTTTTTTTTTTTTTTTTTTTTAATGAGCAGATCATGAAGGCATCTTTGTTTGTTGGGGATGATGATGGAGACCCATTTCAACAGGAAACATCAGAACCTCAGATATCCTCATCTCTTCACACTATGAATGTAATGCAGGAAAGACTACATGGTGAGAGACTGGTATTTTAAGTTGACTGGTACTGTTAAGCAGATGCATTGATCCAAACCCAGCAAGCAAGCCTACACTGGCCCCTGTACGGCCCACTGTCGGCTGATGTAGGCTGTCCGTGCAGGGCCAGCAACAGTTTGCTCATTGGCAGAGTACTGGCCCTAGCCCTCACCCTTGCCCGTTAGGGTTTGGTGTGGGCTGGCCCTAGCCACCATGTCGTCTCATGAAACAGCAAGTGTTAACTGTATCTGGATAGGCCAGAGAAAGTAGATGTGCATCTTTTGAGCTCCCAACATGTTACGAATTATTTTCCTCAGGTTTCTCGTACCACCCAATACACGCACACACACACACACACACACACACACACACACACACACACACACACACACACACACACACCCCATTAGACTGATGAGGCGAACAGATATTTATACAGACGGCCTTACGCGAAGTATGAATTTGGTATATTTAGAATAGCTATACATTATATAAATACTGTAATTCACTAATTGTTGAATTACATTTTTTAAACCAGTATATTGATCAAAATACATGACTTGTTTGTATGTGTTATTTTTCAGGACTGGGCAATTTCAAAGGCCTTTTGACTTCTTACCAAGAAGCACAGTATAATGCCTCACCTGCAAAATTGTTTTTGAGCCCTGACCCATACAAGACTTTTTCAAGCCACAGTGTTCCGCATGCTCAACCAGTGTTGGAGGCAACTATGCGCACAGTGGGCATACGCCATCTCGGTGGCCCTGTCCCCATTACAGACTCTGTGACTCAGGGTAAATGCCGACTGCTCATGGATGCTGCTTTATTTTCTGGTCGATCTTTCCGTGTGGGTTGGGGCCCTGGATGGAAGTTGGTGCACAGTGGTGAGCCACTCTCAGCCCATGACGCTGCAGACATCACAAAGGAACAGATCTGTGTTGACAGGATAGGCTTTTCAGCAGTCCCCACCACAAGCAAGAAGTGAGTGCTGCTTCTTTTTCTCAGTGTTCTAGTTATTTTTATTTCTGTCTGTGCTGCTATCAAATGTTTGGAAGTCCTTTGATAAATAACATGTGTCTTGCTCTCAGGTTTAATTTAGACCCTTGGTACAGTACCCTTTGTGTACTGTGATGATTTTGGCAAAATTTGCGAGCAAGCATGTGAAAATGTTGTTAAAGATGGCTTACTGTACTATCAGGTTAGGACTGTGTGATGGAAAAAATGTGAATCACTATTGTCTTGACAAGAATTGAGATGCCTAGCCTATTTGAGTTTGGTGGATGTTTTGTTTATAATGGGAATGCAAGCTTCCGAGCCAAGGCACTTGGGCAGACGAATCCAAAGCACTATTTTAAAAACACTTTGAAGTCTCATCACTTTGGACACAGTATTATCAGGGACTCTACGCATGAACTTGAGCATAGAGGACATAGTTGGTGTACTGTACAGAGTTGAGTAGAACTTGCATTTCTGAAGACAGCACATTACCTGTTTTGCAACTTACTCTTGCTGCAAACTTGCATAAAAAGTAACATATAATATATAATCATCGCGGGGGTATTGTTTGGTTTGTTCAAGCTCTACTTCCATGTAAAGAGTCTCCTTTTGCATGAATTAAATATAGGCAGGCAAATCTCATTTGTGAGACACAAAACAAATTTAAAGATGCAAAAATTGTCCTCAATTTCATCTGTAGGGTATAGGGTATTAAACCACAACTATAGCAGAAAATACTCTTCGTCCATGTGGTTACCACTTCGGCATCTCACACAAACTGCAGACCAATGCTACCTACACAAGAATGAGCTGAGAGTGTGTGTGTGGGCACTGCCAGTTTAGTGCACACAGACATTCATGGGAAACATGCACTGCCATGTCCTTCCTAAACCATGCTTGTCCATGCTTTTAGGGAGTCCCTGATCGAATGGTTTCATAGTCAGTCTTTGCAAAGATATAGATGATCGCTAACCAACCAACATTGAACTTAAAAGCGATTGAATCAGCCCTTGACTGATAGGCAGCCTTGACTGATGGCATTCTAGCTCAGTGTTCACAACTCCTCCCTCTGGTGGCAGGTTTACAGCATGCAATCAGCAAACAGACACAACAAGTTCAATGGAATGAAATCGAGATCAGCACTGTAGGGAGATAATCGTGCTGAAGTGTGTAGGAAGGCGTAGCCAGGTTGGGAAGAAATGAAGAGTGCCCAATTTTCCTGCCCCAAATTATGCTGACCTCAGTGGTTCTGACTCAGTGCCTCAACGAATGCTTTGCCTTGACATTCCATGTACTGGTTATTCCAACAACATAAAGTTTATTGCATATGATCGAGCTGGGCGGGAGCGACCACATAGTCTATTTAATCGACTACAAAAATGAATCGATGCATAAATATTTGCATTGATGCATCATTAAAGTATTGGCATCCCGATAACACAGATCATCAACTAAAATAGCGGCTAAAATGATGCTCGCATCTCATGGAGGGATACTTTCACATGAAGAGTCCAGTCTTCTGCAGACTGCAAAGTGGAAAACACATTGAACGCATGGAAAATGTTTCTAATGGCAACGTTACTGCATGCGACCGTTTTTTGTTTTAGCCCCTGCCATTTCTGTACCGCTGCTTAAGCAGAAGTTAGAGTAAGCATCACTTTTCATGTAGAAGACCATACAGTCATAAATGTGTAAAAAAAATGTTTGTTTACTTATACCCTACGGTGTGTGTGTGAGACAGTGGTCATAGGAAGAGAGATGGTTGTGAGAGAGGAACAGAGTGTTGTGTATGGGCCTAGGTGTTCAACAGAGGATTCAGAAGCAGTTTACTTGGCTTACTGAAAATAGAATGTGCAGTGATGAAATGTAAATGCTAATGAGACCAACTTTTAAATATTTTGTTTTGGTACTTTGTTACATTAAGTGTGGGAAATTAATAGTGAGATTAATCCATTTTTTGTCTAGAATAGATCTATTTGATAATATTATTTTGGATAGCCCTAGCACACAAGGGAACTTTTTATTTAGGCGACTGAGGAGGAAAGTCACAAATTTTGTCATGGTTGCATAATATGCATACTTGGTCTGATGATTGCAATGAAATGGGCCTAAATCGTCAAAAAACAATCTTAAGAACTTTATCTTACCCAAAAAAGGTCAAACTTATAAATTGTCGAAGTTACAGTAAACTGCAACAAGATACTTGTGCTTGAAGCACTAATGTTCTTTAACAGCGGCTTTCATTGAAAGAGGTTTGTTCAAGTTTTTCCATCTATCGATGAATTTATAATTTTTTCTAAAGTCGTGTAAGGAAGTAATGACATTCAGACAATCAGAGGTATGCAGTTGATTTTGTCATGAAGCAGGATCACTGGAACAACTCAGCTGCAGGTTTTTCCCTCTGACCGATTTTTACAGATAATTCAATGTTCGAAGTCATCTATGAGTGGTGCGCCCATACAGAAATATTGTGCTGCTTTATGCTTCAACATCAATATGTCAAGTATGCAAACTTGTATGAGAATTATGTAGCCTGCCTATTTCTAATTTCTAAACTGTTTGTTTTTTAAGTCCATGAATCCGTAATGAGTTTGAGGTAAAGTCCATGCTTGCTAGTGCTAGAGTAGAAGCAAGAATGTTCAAACTTCATGTGGAAAGCAGGTTATATCATTGTAATTTATGATGAGCAAGTTATTCTCATTTGTTACTTTTAAATACTTAAACTTGTAAACGTTTGCCAAGTAGGCTACCAATGCAGAGGTGTAGTGGGGGTTTTGAAGTGTAGGTATGCTGTTTTGATGTAGACCTTATTGCAGAAAATGTCACCTGCATGCCTCCAAAACACAGATGTGCACGGGTCAGCCAAAGTCCTACTGTTGGCTTCATTTATTAGGATAGCAAAAATGTCAAAGTCAGCACCCCTCTTATGATGTCAAACGTTCTTTTGTTATAGTGGCCCCTTCCAGATCCACCTTGAGCAGGTGGTAAGTCTAGAATCAAAGGACTCCGAGTTGACCCAGCCTTTGTATCTGCATCCGCTGGAGATAAGCCAGAAGTACAGTATCATCAACACAGAGGAGACCTGCCCCTTTATTCAGCCGCAGCCTGGCGTACATGCACTTCACGATTACGCTCAATGGATTACCAAGGTCAATGAAGATGGCAGCAAGAATGGTATGTTTGCACTTATACATTTTTGTGGAGACACACCTCTTCTCTACAACATTTCCAAAGTATAGGATAAAATGAAATTGAGGATTTTAAAACGTATCATATGTATTTATTTATTTAGTATGACCGATGAGGCCTATTCCTTGTTTAGAAAATGAACATTCGAAGTCTACTCGGCGAGCAGTCAGACAAAGAAGAATAGATGCAGCCGTTTAACGCTTAGTGTGGGTGTCCATCTCATAGGGTTAAGGCTATAGGACAAAAATGCATCATCTGTCCTATAGGGCCAATGTGAAAGATTTTTGATCAATATTATGAACAGACGGTGTATACATGGGTTAAACATCATGCACTACATATTTTCTGAAAGCCTATGATCTCTAGATGTGATTTAACAAACATTGAGACTCTCTCCAACTTTCTCCATCCCATGAACTATAGTTTTCTAATGTATTAATGAAATTACATGGTTTAAAAAAAAAAAACTGTGGTTTCCAGTGGACATGGCTGAAACAATTGATTGCGCTCACTGGTGAACACTCAATAACTTCATTATTAGTTTTTAATTGCTGCTTGTAACTCTTTTGAGGTTACAGGTTATCATTCAGACTTGCAGTGTAGTTTTTACACCTGCCTTGTTCAGACATATCACGTCCATAACGTAAATATGTCACATCCATAACTCCAGTTTTCCCAAAATAGCTCCAATCAGAAATTACTTGTATATATCCGGCTAAAAAGTTAATAAGTTTTAGCCCCACTAGAAGACAATATTTTCATCCTGTAAATACTTCTGAAAAAAGGTGGATCTTATATTGGTGGGCTAGACAAAAATAGCAAATAAAAATAAAGTGTGGCAAAAATGTGAACTGGCAGCGTCTCATTGACCTGCAACTGCCACACATGATGGAGAGGTAAGAGATTGAACAAATTCAAAAGTAGCCTCGTGGTGTAAAGAATGACTAGGTCTACATGCACATTATCTTTTGACCCATTGTCGATAATTTTCGGGATACAGTGTTTCAATGCGAACAAAGCAGCACTTATGCAATCATGTGGAGATGACAGTTGTGTTCTCCATGTTCAGCTGTGCAGAGCCACTGGCAGCAGGTCTGGACTCTCTGCAAGGCGCTGTGGGGTGGACTGAACGGCACCTGGGAAGAGGAGGATGTTGGACAAGACTCTAGTGGCCATTATAAACAGCAGCTAGAGCGAAGGCAGAGTTTCTCTGCATGGCTTTCTCATGCAGCTGAATCACGCATTTCCCAGGAGCTTGGTGAAGCAACCCAGCACAGCTCAACAGAGGCCATCTTCAGCTACCTGACAGGATACAAGATCAGTGAAGCGTGCAAAATGGCACAGCAAAGTGGTTTGTTAATCTTCTTACAAATCTTACAAATAAGACATGGTTATACATTTTATGTGTCTGTTATTCTTATGTTGTTTTTCTGAATGTTTGTAGGGGACCACCGTCTGTCTTTGCTGTTGTCTCAGGCGGCAGGCTTGCCATATAACCAAGATCTGCTGGCGCTTCAGCTTGGTGACTGGAACAGGATGGAGATGAGCACTTGTCTCCAGGAAGAGAGACTCCGCATTTACGCTCTTTTGGCAGGCAAACCAGTATGGCATTCTTTTTGATACTGTATAGTTTATTATGTAGAAGATAGATTTGTTTGTTTTGAATTACTTGTTTTTTTTCTCCAAATGAATATAGGTATATAAAATCTATTTTCTTTCTCCACAGATCTGGCAGTCTGCTAACAGCTGTGTGAATGTGTTTGCTGAGCTGGACTGGCAGCGCTGTATTGCAGTGCATCTATGGTACATGTTACCTCCCACTGCCTCCATTTCTGACGCCTTGGCTAAATATGAGATTGCCTTTCAGGTGAGCCTGACACTTGTGTTTCTCTACTTAAATGCAACAAAAATCGTAATCAAGTGAACTCTCTTGCCTAAGGGGGTTCAAATAGAATCAAATGATGGTAAGCATTCTTTGGCACTATTGTAATATCATTTGATTAATGAAGAATGTATATTTTCATAGTTGCCCTCTTCTCCCTTCAGTAAAATCAACCATTTCTGCTGCTTTATTCAGGGCAATGCAATTGCAAAATGTGAAATTGCCAAAATATTGACCCATTAGAGGGTGCGGTCTGACTACAATGAACTCACATTAAGCAGGGGATTTTGCTTGTTTTTGCTTTGATTTTGTTGGCAGTGGATTTTGTCACACAACAACTTTTAGGCCTCTTTCGTTTTTTTACTGTAAGTCTCAAATGTGGATGTGACACCATTCCGCAATGTGAAGTCAATTAGGACTGAGGCATTCATTTCCCCCCTGCAGGGGGCGTGGCCTCAATGCGCTCTGTCTCTTATAAGATTCGCAAGAAAGTGGGTATCATAGCTCATAGGTACATTACTCTGGAACATCCTTTTTAATAAGTCTTATAGAAAAATTCTGACTGTTTTCAACCAGTAGCCCTGTTTTTCAGGGGCTGTGAGTTCTGCAGAAAAAAAGGAGAAAATTAGGTACAGCAAACCAGTTACCTTATCAGACAACATAATTTTCAGAGTTGTCATTGCTGGTTTCTATACTTGGTTTGTCAAGGGAAAAATCATTATTGGTTACATTTGTAAGCACTGGTGTGAGTTACAAAAAAGTAGGGGGAGCTCCATTGGGTACATTAAAGGACTTGTGTCATGATTTTAGCTTTTTAATTCAGCAAATTATGGATATGTGCCTTCAATATTGCAGGGTTCTGCTGATGGACCGAAGTATGCTTGTGCTCCCCTTCCCCCCTATGTGGAGAGTTCTGACCTCGATTGCTTAGAAGAGGAAATGGAGGGGAGAGGGGTCAAGAAGCCCTTGTATGACATATGCTTCCACTTGTTGAAACTCTACAGTGACCGGTAAGCCTATTTATTTGTTACCTGAAAGCACACAACATATTGTTTGTGTAGTTTTTTTTGCTTACATTGTGCTGTAATCAGATAGACAGGTCAGTATATAAAACCTCAAAGAAATGAATACCAAAGGTTTTTCAATTGATTTTGATACCAGTAGGTACATATCATAGAACATTTTATAAATCTAGTAAAATCTTTCGATGGGGTATTTTCAAGTTGGCATCTGAGCAAGCCTCGGGAAACATGGCTCAACATGGCTTATGGTTTCAATCGTGATCTATTTCAGTTCTTCATCATAGAGTTCCAAACATCGCACATCGGTTGTGTGTGTGTGAGGGGCTTTTTTTATTATTTTTTTTCCTTACATTACAAAAATTGACAAAAATGCCACTCAGTGCATGGGAACTACAAATGCAATATCGGGGGGTGTGGGGGGGGTAAGATTGGGAAATGGCTGCTGTGACTGTGAACTTGGGTCCTCATTGGCCTTGGTGTGGGCACTGTAGATGTGCCATGGTGCCCCTCACTGTTGCTTTTATTATTATTATTTGGATGGTTGTTATGCCTGTAAGGGCTGTATAATGAAATGTAATGAATGGAGACAGTGACCACCTGATTTGTTAATTTATCGGCAGACACCATAACCTCCAACAGCTTTTGGATCCCAGCACAGTAACAGTCCAGCGCCTTGACTACAGACTTTGCTGGCATTTGTGGAATGTCCTCCAAGCCTTAAACTACACCCATCTTTCACCCGAGTGCCAGGCCCGGCTCCACTCAAGCTACGCTGCCCAGCTGGAGACTGCTGGCCACTGGGAGTGGTCCGTCTTTGTGCTGTTGCATATACCCAACGCAATGTAAGACCACATGTACCTTTGCTTACAGTTTTGTGCAAGTTGGGAGCTTTACTGTGTGTGTGTGTGTGTGTGTGTGTGTGTGTGTGTGTGTGTACACCAGTGATGCATGTGTAAGCTTAGAAACCACTCGTGATCAAACAACCCAACCAACCTGACCCCCAAGAATTGCTGAGTTCCATCTGCTGCATGGCCCACATGTTTTTCCTACAAAAATACAACTAGTAGGAAAAAAAAAAGCTATTGTGCCTTATTATGTTACATTAACAGCAAACAAAGTAGGCTATTGAAATGTTATGGTGCCGTTTTTGTGGTCTACGTGTGTCCTGATTGCCTTGGACTGGACTTTGGCCTACTGCAAAAGAAAGCCCATTTCTGCATTTGTGGCAAGCCATGTTCATCGCGCCCGTTTTGTGGCCGTCATTGCCTACTTGTAGATGATAGCCTATCACAGCAAATAGGCTCCATAAAACAAAAACTGCACCTGTATCATCTTCATTAACTTACTATTTCCTTAAATGTGTATCAGACTTTGCACCATGTGTGGAAAATGCCTCTTCAAAACACCCAACCACGTATTTGAGCATATATGATGGCCTTTTGCATTTTATAGGCTAGGAATATTTGTGTTTAAATATAAATTTTAAAAGGGAAACAATTATTTTAACTGGCTCGACAGAACTCGACCCGAATATCATTAAATTAATTTTGTAATGACTTGACCCCAAATGTATGATGCTGTTTCATCACTGGTGTCTAACAAATTTCAAACACTGTAACGTGTATAGTCATGGTGGAGGTTGTTTCAAGTTGGGGACGGCTGTGTAGTTGTCAAAGTGGCTGGTAGATGGGGATGGGGGGGTTCCCACCAGGCACATGTACCATGAGTAAGATCATGACAGTTTTCACCTTGATGTATGGATATGTAAAAATAATTTTCTGAAAAGTTTAATCTTATCTGTTTTGTGTTGGGTTTTGTCCATTCAGGCAGCGTGAGCGAGCTGTTCGTGAAATGTTGTGCTCTTACTGCTCAGTGCTGGAGACTGATGAGAATGCTGGGAAGGAGTCTTTTCTCACAAAGGAGCTGAAGATCCCAGAACAGTGGATTCATGAGGCCAAGGCCATTCGTGCTCGCCGTGATTCAGACAAGCATCAAGAAGCATTACACCTCTATCATGCCAGTAGCTGGAGTCAATGCCATCGCTTGGTCATTCATCACCTGGCAGCAGGTAATTGATACTACAAATCATAAACTCAAATCTGGGCGTGAAGGTGAAACTAGCAGTAAAATGAAAAGTAAATTGGTACATTTAACAGAGATAGAAGGAAACAGACTTCAGTAGGGCTCTACAGTGCACCCCGTTCACTCCTATTTGCGAGTAAATGTTTCGGCATGCAAATAAGGAAAACAAAACAGAAACCCGTGTGCGAGTGACTTCTCGCTGCCCACAAATAAGGAGATCGCTTGTACAGAGACGTAATGTGATAAGTTGCAATTTGTATTATACATCAAAGCCGCCAAAGCAACGTTATGAAAAATGTCAAACATTAGACAGCACAAGAAGCACAAGAAGAAATGAACAGAAATGAGACTGAAATGGAGGCAAGATGTAAGTATAACTGCGGTTTGAAAAACCAACGTTCGAAAAACCAAAACAACAAATGTTGGAAGAAAGTGCCAGATGGAAGGTTATAGCGATGGAGAAGGTTAGAGCAAACGTGAATGGTTAAAGGATTTCAGGTGTCTGGAATAGGATATTACGACTAAGCAAATGTTTTGTAAAGATCTATATCTATGAATGCACTTAAGT
>JAVQKI010330488.1:0-10871 GCA_036025975.1 Nematalosa erebi
ATAAGGTTTACATGTGCAATAAATAACCATGAATCAGTTTATGTGGCGAAGGAGCACTTTGGAGTCATAATATATCGAGAACTTTTAGGTTAAAAAGGCAATTACTGCAAACAACATGAAACTACGCTACTCTTTGGCACCAAATGATTGAAACAGATTTAGATATAAAATTATCTGCAACTCTAGTAAAAAAAACACTTAATTAGAAAACAGGAAGATACATCATTCACAATATATACATTCTATCAGTGCGGATATAGAGTCAAGTCAAGGAAACAATGAAGTAATCAAAAAGAACAAAGTGGTGCAAAATTCAGTAAGGCCTTACAAGCCCTTCTGTAAGTGTAAGTGCTTACACAACAGCTGCAAGCTACAGATGCAGACACATACACAAATATCTGTGATATTTATAGCTAAACTGCTGTATGCTCTATCATGCAGCTGCACTATTGTCCTGTAGGTACAGTGGTAGCTATGCTTAACAAGAAGTGGTTCCTGTTCCTTTCAGATACATACTTAGCCGGTAGCATTTGCTGTGTCTACAAGCGTAGTGATGTTTATACAGGTTTTTTTGCATATACTGTCTGTGGTTGAACGTACAGGCCACACACAAGTTCACAGGGAGAAAAAGGCGTCCAGGTCAGCAACGACGGAAGCCTGTTTGCGAGCAATAGCACCCAATACTCTGTGCGGCAGTGCAGGAGGACCCAAATCCACCTGTTGGGATGTACGTGGGAGGGAGGAGAGAGGGAGAAGTGGGAATCATTAAAATACCACAGGTGCTGATATAAAAAGCCACAAAAATGGAACATTAATCTAACAATACACATCATCGAACAATTAAATCACAAAAACATGTTTGACCAACAAAAATATCCAAAGAGGTCTTGGCATACCTGCAGCATGTAGGTAACAGTGACTCGCTCTTTGCCATGCTTGTGACTGGGCTGCAGGATCCAGGCACTTGGCAGCACCTCAGCTCGGACTGCATCCACACTGGGCCGCGGCAGAGATTCCTCATACACCGACTGCATGGCCAGCACCCAGCGCTCCTCCTGGAGGGCAAAGACCAAACATGAAATGAAGAAGTACAGTAGGAAACAGTTTCCAACAGTTTATCTAACTGCTAGTTATGTAGATTATTTATGTACATTGTTTAACATAATTTGTGTATATTGTTATGTATTACAATCAATGTTGTCTGAGAATATAGGATTCATTGCAGAATGGCAGGGAAAAGGAGTGAGTGTGGAGGTGTATGAATGAGTATACTGAGTGGCAGGTAAAAAGGAAGAGTAAGGTAGAGGTGTAGTATGAATGAGTCTACTGTGAAGTCTACTGACCTGCTTTGCCTCTACGCTGATGCAGCAGAAATCCCGTGGCTGTTTCAGGTTGAAGGCGGAGGGGCTGCTCAGCATATAAACTGTTAAGAACAAGCACAGTGAACAGAATTTGTTAATAAAGTGCTGAGCAGTGGCCACACTGGCAGACTACACTCCAACAAAACTCTTTTTCAGTTTTATACTACTGATATACACAAACCGCAAACACAAACAAAAATAAGTACTTTACTAATAGCCAATATAGAAAAGTGAGTTAACTCAAGAGCCAAATATTGCTGCAATGTAGTCTATATAACAATGGCACACTTTTAAGCTGGTATTATAAAAATCATTGTTCCATATTGTTACTGTACAATGCAGGTTGTCTAACAATAGCACACATTTAACTGGTATTGCAAAGTCAGTGTTCCATCCAGCCCCATAAGCAGCAGTGGAAAGCAGAGCCAGCTTGTTTGAGGGCAGGAACAGAGCTAAGTGTTACCCACCCAGCTGAGTGTGCTCATCCAGCGCTCGGGTCCAGCTGGAGCTGACAGTGGAGTTGTAGAGGTGGGCTTTGGAGTGGTCTCGGATCACGCTCCACAGACTCTCCACGGGTCTCTCCAGCTCCATGGCCCCCAAGAAGCCATGAACAGTGGCCCTGGGGCCTGGCTTATGGAACACCTGCACCCCACGCTCAGAGCCTTGGTGCCTGCACACGTACACACACACACACGCACGTGTACACAAACACACACACACACGCAAAAAAAAGGACAAGAATTTGTTTAGGCAATGTTCATGATCCCTGCATAAGTAAGCTGTTTACCAAAGTAACATAGGCAGGACTGACATACTTTCCACATCACAACATTAACTCCCGCCCCCTATGCATATCTAGTTCAAAAAAGGATTGCTCATGATCTGTTTTTCCTGATTACAGAAATGGTGGTGAAGAAACAAACCTCCATCCAGCAGCACACTTCCCTGCCAAGAGGTTGCTTAACTCTCCAGCACTGGCTAAACGGACCTATAGCAACAGCAATGAGGAGAAAATGTTTGTGTAATAGATTGTGCAATATAATAATTTAAGTATATGACACTGAGCCATGAAGCAGACAATTCTTTAACCCACCTACGTACTCTCCAAAACATATAAAAAAATCAGCTCAGTTCCACACCTCTCTCATACTCCAATCAATGAAAAGAATTTGACAAGGGGCTTTTTTCCACCATAAACATCCAGTTTCTGTTGGCTCAACTGCAGCTAGGCAACCGTGATTATTTTTGCTTACTTCAGCCAGAGCGTGAGTGAGGGCACGAGAGGCGATGTCCTTGTAGGCCGTGGCCAGAGAGGAGGGGGAGCAGAATGAGAGGGCGCGCGGACGGAGCGATGGAGGAGAGGACGGGGAGGAGGATGGACGAGGGTCACTTCCTGACCCCTGCAACTCCAGTCGGATATCTAGGGAAAAGGGACAAAGAGTGCGAAAAAAAAACAATGGAGAAAAAAGAATAACTAGAATCAGATTTATTATTGGATTTTCCACATGGCGACATGATCTTCCCAGCAGATTCGTAAACTTGATAGCAATGTCTTGATGTCATGCAATGATTTCATTTAATTACTTTTTCTTTCCACAATCATTGTGAGTTATGTCAAGGTTCGTCGCTTACCCTGGGCGGATGTCCATGTGCGCTGGAACCTCATATTCTGGGATCCACCAATAGGAGGTCTGGCAACAACCTTGGATCCCATCTCAAGTGCACCGGCAGTGGCCTGACCAGAATAAAGAACCTCAGTTAGCTAAGGTAGTTCAGGACCTCAGAGAGAGCTCACAAGCTCAAAGGCAGAGCTATGCTACTATACCTGCATGTCTCTGATAATGGCCGGGTTGCTGCTGTTGTACCCTGAGGTGGGGCTGGAGGCCAGACTGAGGCTGGAGCCAGTGCAGAGGGTGCTGTTGCTCACACGGTTACGAGTTCGCAAGTCATCCTGTTATCGTTGGGCAGGGGATGAACATGGATGGGAGGAGACATAATAAAAAATATACAAAAACATTTTACAGTCTACAATTTAGAGTACAAAATTTAGACCACTTTTATGCAGAAATCACACCTCACTGTTGTAACAAACTACTGGGATTCCTTAAGATATCCTTGATTGGTTACAATTCACAATATACCAGAAACTCTACACTGGGAGACTCACAAAGTCTATAAACTACTGTGACCGCACACAGTTCTGGGTGGAGGTGAGTAAAAATCCAGCATAAAGTTATTCTCACCCTGACCACCTGAGACAGAGTCTGCTGCTGCAGCCGTCTCTTCTCCTGCTCTGTGCGCTCACGCAGACGGTCCCGCGCACGAGCAATCTCTGTTCGTGCCTCCTCACGAGCGCGGCTGTAGTCCCGTAGAAGGATCTCAATCTCCGAGGGGCACTGGCCCTCCCTCCTTTGAGGCTCTGGGACTCTGCAGATGAACATTAACATTCACCACCATGAAGACTAAGATGTTACAAGGCAACACTGACTCAACATGATTTAATTTCAACAACTGATTGTATATATTTTGTTGAGATAATCTTTGGATTTAACCATGTTTTTTTAAATAAATTAAATTTTTAAACACTAACTATGCCCAGTACTAAGCAGTCAATATTATACTATAACTATAACCTCGACCTTTCATAATGATAATAAATAAAAAATAAATAAAAGAAATACAAAAAATACTCTCAGTACCACAGGACAGATTATTTGCATGCTTAGCACACACCTGCTAGTTTCTACCACTTCTTGGCGAAGCTGCTGCAGGTACTCCCGTCTGCGTGTCGGTGTGCCACTGATTTTCGGGGACGTGTCTGGGTCACGACTGGAAACGCTGCCATGTTTGCTGGGACTGAGACTGCGAGCACGACGACATGTCTGCAGACGTGCTTCTCTTTCCTGCCTAAGTCCCTCAATACTCCTTCTGTGCCTTTGAGGAAAAATAACAGGGGGAGGGGAGTAGCATCAACAACATGATATAAAAAAAGACGTACATAGATTCTGATAATCCTAATAATAGAGAAACAATGACTGTTTAGTAATTTACTTTTTTAAGATGGTCAGTTTCAATGTATTAGTGGTCAGCTTTTGATTACACAGAAAGCTTACCTGTCATATAGATGTTGCTTGGTGAAAGGTGGAGACTGTTCCTCAGGGCCTGACTTTAACACTGACTTCAGCATTGCATCTGTCTTTCCTAGCCCATAATGTAACTTGGCCTCAGCCATTTCTACAGTGAGCTGGTGGGGGTTCATCTCCAAATGGACACTGGCCATCACCTTCTCTCTCTCTTTCCGCAGCCTCTCAATCTCCCTTACCCGGTCTCTCTTGTGTACCCTAGAGTTAGGGTTAAGACTTGAGCTCCAACTCTCAGACTGCACACGGTGGCTCTGTGGATTCTGTACTATGGTGCCTTTGTCATCAAGTCTTTGGGTGCTGCCAGCAAGCCTTGGGGGTTGATGCTGACTCAGGCCAGACCAGTTGCTGAACTTGTTGTGCAGTGGTAAGTCGTCAGGGACCAGTTGTTGCTTTTCCAGAGACCGGGTTTCCGTGAGGGGGTTTATACTGACCAAGACATCAGTGTTGCATTCACTTGGAGTGACTGATGTGAGGTCATCATCTAGATATTCTAGCGTCTGCTGCTGACTGGAGTTCGACAGCTCAAAAGGTCCATTCCAGAATGTTCTCTGGTTGTCTGGCACTCTGTTGGGGGTTTCTAAAAATTGGTGGCCAAGCCCTCTCTGATCGTCAAACAATGAGACATGTTGTCTCTCTTGTCTGCCATGGACAGGTTGTTGGTATGAAGAGGCAGACTGTGAGGGAGAAGAGGCCCATTTTGGATTTTGTGGACCAGGAGGTCTTTGAAATGTAGCATGATCAGTTCCTTTTTCACTAATATTTCTGTGAGAAAACTTAATGGAGTGCTGGCTTTTAAATTGAGATGAGACGGTTGAGAATCCATTAGAAACATTCGAGGTTGATTTACTGATGTCACTAATACGTCCAGTAGAAATAGTTCCAATTGAAATATCTGAAGAGCTATATGTTTTCCTAAGATCATGATTCTGTAGTTCTCCGGGGCTGCTTTTAGTAGAGGTAGTCTGAAGCTGCTTAGCGCTTGGAGAGGTCATGTTGCTGGTGAAAATCTGCTGGTGTTTTTCAGTGTGGTTGTGCCTTTCATGCCTTTCAGCTGTGTCATAATATGGTGTCGAGGTTCTTCTTTCCCGTCCTCCTACACCAGCCTCAACAGTGAGAATGGGAGAGGATGCCCGGTCGGTGAAGCTAACTTGCTTGCCAGAATTATTCCTTGTACGCCTAAATGTTGTTTGTCTTTCTAGAACATCGATCTGCGATGAGCACCTTCTAACTGTAGAAGATTCAAAACCAGAAGGGGAGACTTTTTCAAAGTTCAGGTCTTTGGGGAAAACTGGAGAGACATTGGGGGTGATGAGGCTGTCGCTTGGCAACACTGTCTCTAAAGAGGGAACTTTCAGAGGGGTGCCTTTCGGACGTAACCGTCCTGAGGAACGGGACCTATTTTCTCGTAAGTCAGGCATGCTCTTGAAATTTTCAGAAAGTCTACCACTCCCTCTGTCATACAAAGAAAGAGTGATATCATCCCCCTCAGACACACTGACAGAATTGGGGCCAATAACTTTGACAATAACATTTATCTCATGAGCTTTGGAATTTAAATGTGTAACTGGAGCTTTGTGTGTACTCTTAGTGTGGTCCACTTGGGTTTCTAACTCCTCAGTCTGTATCCCAATATCTAGTGTTGTTTGGGTGGAGCCGTCTCTCATGCTGGTTTGTCTGGTTTGCCTGTTGGACACTTTGGTCTTCTGGATGTGCTCCTGTCTTTCAACCGATCCACTCCTCATGTACTGAATATTGCCCAGAAGATCGGATGTATTGTGTATCAGCTCGGACAGATGAGCGGACATATTCTGAAGACTGGTCCAAGTGGCAGGGACCTTCCCTTCCAAAGTCGTCTCAACCTGAGTGCTACTTCGGTGGTGACATCGTCGCTTCTTCACATCTCCACCCAGAATGAATGTCTGAGTGCTGTGGTCACACATACTGATGTTCTCATTCCCCAAGCGCTGGGACTCTTGTTCAGAGGGATAAACCAACATGATTTCATCTACCTGACCTGAACTGTTCCCCAAATCCCCAGAGGCACCACTATATGAAGAGCTGCAAGACACTGCAGTTAGGTTTTGTGCATTTGCATCTGAAGACGAATGGCGACAAGCCATAGCATGAGACTGTGAATCAACTTTAAAATCTTCTACACTGCTGAGAGTACTGGATAGCCCCTTGCTGTTTGCATAAGTGCTAAGATGGGAGTTAAATGGGGAATTCTGAACATTGAGGCCATTGTCCACACTGCAACATCTAGTTATCTGCCTGTCAGGACAACTCAGAAGTGGGAATTTGCTGCAGATATCAGCTGCACTTCCAAACACTTGTTTTTTGTAGGCTGTTTTACTGCGCTCCACATCTTGCCATGGGTGAATGAATGGATTGATGTCAACAGATGTAAACTGCATGATAGCATCCTCTCTCTTTAGTGGGTCATTATCCAATTGTGTATCACTCAACTGATTAGACACATTCAAACTGTGTTTCAAATGGGCATCATCTTCACCCTGGTTTCGATTCACAGTGGAAGCAACACTGGAAATGCCTTTTTTCTCAGTCTCACTCGGTCTGTGTTCCTTTTGTTGAGTTGTCACAGGAGCAGACGATTTAGCATTTGAAATTGAGATTCTACTGCTTGGAGATGATAAAACATGGCTTGTATTAACTTTCCTTTTCAATGATGTTTGAGTCTGACTGGAGTGTGTTTTTAATCCTTGTTCTTCAGAAAAAAGTGAACCTAATCTGGAGTGCCTTGGTTGTTCTTGTTTGTGACAAATCTGAGATTCAGGTTTAGTCCTGGCAAAAGATCTACACTGATGCATTTTAACTGGTATACTTTCAGTTGAAGAAGAGTTAGGTACTGACTCACTTGATGAACTTGGAGGAGCCATGGCCTGAGCCCTTCTAAACTTCTTTGTCTTCACTTTCTGATTACCAGCAGTTTCGTTATCTCTGCAGTCTCTGGGCTTTGTCAGACGAAACCTTCCTGTGTCTCCACTTAACTTTGAATCATCTCTTGAATCACTATCTTCAGTGGCTTTTGACATTTGGTCAGCACTACGAGCCTTCCTAGGCCGACATACATCAACAGACACTTCAGATTTCACTGTCATACTTGATGTCACTTCCTGTGGTGGCTCCATATTACTCTGCAAAAAACAGGGTTTTTGCTGACTGGTTGACTGTTGTCCACTCTGTAACATTATCTCTGATGCATCAGGTGAATGCTTCCCATCACAAGAAACCTCCAGCTCAGTTGTATCAATGTACTTAGGCCCCATAGCGCAATATAGCTTGGTGTTTGTTTGGGAGAGAGGTGATTGATTCAATTCTGCATGCTTTTGCTGATGGCTTGTCTGGACTTGAAGAACAGCGCAGAATTGTGTGGGTTTGTGGAATGATGTTATGGACAAAGCGCTGCCACTGGGGTCCCCCTTTTGAACTCCCTGTAAACTATCATCCCGAACTGTCTTTTCATCAGCATCCAGTTTATGGTAACTGGAATTACTGGATACGGTTTCACCAGTACACTGATGGATGCTAGTATGACCATGTAACATCTCTTGGTATTTTATGGTGTTTGCCTTTCCTATGAAAGGTTCATTGCATGGATGTTTTTCATCAGTTTTCCTTTTTAGTGTCTTGACTGTCATCTGTGAACTGAAAATATTTCCATTCCTATTTAGGGTTTGAGTTGTGTGTTCTGCCAAGTAAGAAGCACTGTGTGAATGCCTTGAATGATCATCTTGGCTGTTTGAAATATTCTCAGCTTGTGAAAATATTAGCTTTGATTGCTCAGTGGGAGGCTCTGGCATGCATATTTTGACAGTTTCTCTCAATGGATCATCAACAAGAGAGCCCTCAGAGGTCTGTCCACTTAAGTCATCAGGATGAATTTCAGATGGCACATATTTACTTTTTGTGTCCAAATCAGAGAAGCTTGTTGATATATCCATCTTCTGAGAGTAGTGTCTCTCTTTGCATGGTTCAGGATCCAAGACAGCAGACTTTTGAAAATATTGCAGATGTCCATAGGTTTGCTCAAAATGTATATTTTCTTTAGGACATTGCTCTGGTAACACATTACCAATCTTAATTATTGGTGGGTTATTTATACCATCATTTTTAAACTCTCTTTTTAAAAATGGTGCAACTGATTCTCCAACAGAAGATTCAGCTGTGGGAAATGGTGTGTTTTCCGATCCTCCAAGCTGTCCATTATTGACAGAGGCCAGTTTCTCTGCATTTGCTGGTTTGAGTGATTCTAGGTGTTTTTTTGAGAATGTGGCAGATTCCCTGACAGCACATTCAACAAGGGGGGATGCAGTGATTTCAGAGCCAGTGTGTTTCTCTACATTTGCTACTTTCAGTAATTTTGTGGGCTGAACTGAGAATGTGACTGGTTTGCTGACAGCAACTCCCATAGACGATGAAGTGGTTTTAGATGCACCAAGTTGCTCAGTCAAAGTAATAGAGGCCTTGTGCTTCTCTGTATCTGTGACTTTAAGCAATTCTGAGCATTGCTTTGAGATTGTGGCCAATTCCCCAGCAAGTTCAGCAGTGGGGGATGTGGCAATTTCAGACACACCAAGTTGTCTAGTCATGACAGACTCATTGTGTTTCTCAATATTTGCTACTTTCAGTGATTCTGGAAACATGGCAGATTTTTCTGCAGCAACTTCAACAGCGGAGGATGGGGTGCCTTCAGATACTCTAACCTGCCTTGTAATGACAGAGGTCTTGTGTTTCTCTGTGTTTCCTTCTTTGAGTGATTTATTGTGTTGCTCCTGTGTTGCTCCTGTGTTTGCTTCTTTTAGTAATTCAGTGTGTTGCTTTGAGAATGTGCCAGATTCTCTGACATCACCTGCAGTGGAGTTTGGAACACTTTCAGACTCACCAAGCTGTCTAGTCATGATGGAGCCATTGTGTTTCTCTGCATTTGCTACTCGTAGTAATTCTGAGTGTCGCATTGAGAATGTGGCAACAGCGACTTCAACTTTGGCAGATGTGGTACCTTCTGATATTCCAAGTTGCCCAGTTATGACAGAGGCCATGTGTTTCTCTGTGTTTGCTACTTTGAGTGGTTCTGTGTGTTTTTTCGAGAAAGTGACTGTCTCCTCAACAGCATTTTCAACAGTGGCGGGTGAGGTGTTTACAGATACACATATTTGTTCAGTCCGGACAGAGCCATTGTGTTTTTCAATAATTCCTTCTTTCAATGACAGTGGTTGTTGCGTTGAAAATGTGTCTGGTTTTCTGACAGCTATTTCAACAGTCAGGGATGAGCTGATTTCACATACTCCAAGCTGTTCAGTCATGACTGAGAATGCATGTTTCTCTGTGTTTGATATTTTTACTGGTTCTGTGCATTGCTTTGAATATGAGGATGATGAATGTGGATGATCAGCAGTTGGGTATGAGGAGCTTTCTGATACACCAAGTTGTTCAGTCATGACAGAGTCTTTGTGTTTCTCTGCTATTTTCAGTAATTCTATGGGTTGTGCTGAAAATGTGGCTGATTTTCCAAAAGCAACTTCAACAGTAGAAGATGAGTCATTTTCAAATACACCACACTGCCCAGTGTCTATGTTTGCTGCTTTGAGTGATTCTGTGTGTTGCTTTGAGAATGGGGCTGATACCCCGATAGCACATTTGGTGGTGGTGGTTGAGGTGATTTCAGAGACGGTAAGTTCTTTAAATATGACAGAGCTACTGCATTTCTCTAGATTACCTACTTTCAGTAATTCTACCTCTTGTGTTGGAATTGTGGCTGTTTTTTCAGTAGCAACTTCAAGCTGCCCAGTCATGACAGAGGCCTTGTGTTTCTCTGTGTTTGCTACTTTCAGTAATTCTGTGTGTTGCATTGAGCTGCCAGCATTAAGAGTCCCCTTACCCAGCTTGGCACTGAGGTCACATACATCTGACTGAATTGCTTTCCCAGCTTCTTGTAATGTGCCAACCATTATGTCTCGGTTCGACTTACTGCTATCCATTTGCAATTCCTTTGGGATATCCTTGTGCAGCAATACAGACAAGCCTTTGTGTAAACTTTCCTCACTTGTGCATCCAGCATTGCTCCTAGGACTCTTTGTCTCCATGTGTGCACTGACCTCTTGACTTCCACAACCTGTTTGTTCTTTTACAATGTGGATGGATCCAAACTCTTGCTGGTGACTGCAACTTAGTACATCTTTTCCAAAGCCATTCTGATGTAACTTTAGAGATTGTGGTGAGAGTGAAACAGTTTGAGAAGATGAGGGACAATAATCCTGGACACTGTCATTGCTGTACTGTATAGACTCCATATTGATTTCTTTTAGATTGTTTGAAGAATCACTGTTTTCAACTAGGAAAGGAGTCT
>JAVQKI010330514.1:0-12457 GCA_036025975.1 Nematalosa erebi
GCTCAAATCAGTTGTTGTAGTGGGTAAAATGAATGCATATTCAAAATACGATGAGCAAGCAAAGTATTTGTGTCTATAAGGGGAATATGGAGATCATACCAATCTATTTAAATACTTGGTCAAATTGACAACTTGTAAGCAGTCCTCTCTCTCGACAGAGGGCGCTCTTCTCCTTTCTGCAATGTTTTAGGGTAGGCACTTTTCCCATCAGCCAACAACGCACATGTAACCCAAGTGACCTCGTACTTGCGGTAGTGCAGTGTGATATACAAGACAATGCATGCTTTGTAGAATATTGTAACATCACACGTATGCTATTAATCGAGGACTTAAAGGAAGAGTCACAGTGGTCACACCGCCATCTCCAACCTCTATTATTCTAGCTCACAAGCTGTGTTACAACAGAATTAATGGCTGGGATTGAGGGACTGTCGCCCGCTGCGGGCCCTGTCGAAACACGGCCCCCCGAGGACGAGATTGAAGATGATGAAGACGAAGATGTAAGTCACTTCAAACGACAGTAGAGTTAAGATCTACAGAAACGATTAGAGACATTTACGTGTTTATATAATGACCATTACATATTTCACCAACAGGAAATGTTCTGTGTGACAAAGTAGACTATGCTAGGTTAGTTTTCAATAGCTAGCTAGGCAGCTTGCTAGTAGTTGCTGCCCCATGGTTGCTGCAAGGGAAAGCAACCTACCAAATTTCTGTTAGGTTCTGTACAGTGTTTACTCAGTGTAGCAGAGGTTGATCAACACGACTTTATACAGACATACAGTTGTCTAAATCGTTATGTCTTGGAAATCTCTGGTCAGCTGTAACGTAGCTTACTGACTGATCATTTCCTCCGATTTTCCGCCTTGTAGCTGGATGAAACACTGTTGGAAAGACTATGGGGACTCACAGAGATGTTTCCCGAGTCGCTACGCAGCGCTGCGGATGTGTCAGCACAGTGCTCTTTCACTCTTGCTAAGAAGCTATACAGGTATTATTTGTGTTCTGCTTAATTGTTTTTACATAAGATGTATGTGTGCACCACGAACGATTGATTAACTAGTCGTCTTAAACCATACCTGATTTTCAGTTTCTCACGTTCGGCACTCTGGGTGGGAACAACCTCGTTCATGATCCTTGTCCTGCCTGTGGTGTTTGAAACAGAGAGACTTCAACTTGAGCAGCAGCAACTTCAACAGCAAAGACAGGTATATACAAAACTAATGTAAATGCAAAACAAACAGACCAGCTTCATAGACTCTTTTAACACACATAAATATGAAATTCATACAAAAAGAAACCATTTAATCATGTGTTTAATCATGATATTAAACCATCGAAGTTAACTAGCATGGAGAGAACGGCAAAAATGTAGGTGATTTTGGGTAAACTTGATCTTTTTGTGTTTGTCAATTCATGATGCCATGCAATTTATGGGCTTTACAACTGAGCCTCCTTGTTTCATGTTTTCCTCATTAGTAATTACCCAGTTTTATGACTGAGTTCCAATCAGATCTGTCCGGTGCACTGACACTTCCTTTACAGTACATCTGCTAGCTAATCCTGTCGCCAAGTATTTAGCAGCCCACAATACATGTTTTAAAGTATATGTAATGTAATATGAGGCTCCCTTGTTTGTCACTCATATTTATGTACATTTAAGGTACAAAAAATTGACTCCTTTATAACAAAGCCATTAACCTTTCCATGACTTTAACAACAATGTAAAGCTCAAATGAGTGCTGATGTAATTAGCCCCCAGGTGTATTCGCACCAGCCTTGTTTAGTTCGATTTAAACAAACTTGTTTCCTCCCTTGGTTTCGGCCTTTTTGGCTGGTGTGAATACAACCACTTGAACTCTGGTGCGGACTCAAGCAGGCGG
Organism: Nematalosa erebi; assembly: GCA_036025975.1. Classification (NCBI taxonomy): domain Eukaryota; kingdom Metazoa; phylum Chordata; class Actinopteri; order Clupeiformes; family Clupeidae; genus Nematalosa; species Nematalosa erebi. The sequence continues at coordinate 1,884 of JAVQKI010330514.1, forward strand.
AGATCCAGCTGAGGAGGTGGTCTTCGAGCGGTTCCAATTGAACCCGGGTGCGGTTCGTCTCTGGTGTGGAAGCAGCCCGACTTCGGTCTGACCCAAAAGCCAAAAGCATATGGTTCTTTGGCCTACCTGCCTTCCGTTGTCTCATAGTATGGGGAAGTTATGTGAAATATTTGTTGCTCTGACAGCTCCGATTCAAATTAGGTTGCCGTTTCGACTTCTGGTGCAGACGGACGTATGTTCCCTCTGTTGCTGTTGCCATGCAAGTCATCGTAGCATTATTAAAAGTAAAACATTTAAATACTTACGTTGAAGCTTAGTAAATGCATAAATACGTTGTGGCAGTTAATCAGAGACAGTTAAAGGGTTAAATACAGTAAGATTAAATTCTGTGACTGTTCAAGTCTACTTTCACTTTGGCCTTTTTGCTTCCCCTGCCCCAAATGTTTCTGTCCAATGATTGAAGGACCTACCACACACGTGATATAATTTAGAAATTCTGGTACACTCGCAAAAAATGCAATGTGAAAGTGAACCGCACCAAATAAAAAAATGAACATTTTATTTTGGTCCATAGCAAAGCAAGTGAACTAACGGAATTTCCTGGTGCAAATACGCCCTTAGTTTTCCTTTAAAATGGGTTGGACCAGTTGGACCAAACTATACAAACTGTAACATCAATCATTTATCTTCAAACTAGTCAATCCAATGCTCATACTTTGTGTATCAGTACAACATCACTTGCTGAATTAAATTGACTCTCTTCCAACTTTCAGATCTTATTGGGACCGAATGCTGGGATGTCCGGTGGTATGCCTGGGATGATGCCCCCTGCACCAGGGAAGATTTGATGGCCAAGCAACAGACAACTAGACCAGAAAGACTAGTGGTTGTAAGAAGAGAGCTGCCAGGGGTCAACACGCATGCTCATTCCAACAACAAGGTGTGATGAGAGATTCCAGCAGATGGATGGAGTGGAAAGATCAGTCTTTCTCTCACTCCCTCTGCTCATAATATCTCCTGGTGTGAACTGACCTCTAAGCACTGATCTTTTATGTTTTTTTGTTTGTTTGTTTTTTAAATTTCATTTCATGTATTAATATAGTTCTGTATGTTTCCAGTGGTGTAAGGTTGGGCCAACTCGGAAGGGTTGTTCAAAAGCTGTTTGTTTGCAAACTTGTTTGTCTTCATGTCTGGGGTGCAGATTTTCCATGACAGTCTGGTGAAGTTAAAGTTTCTGTTGTCTGTTATGTGGATATATAATGTTTTAATAACATGGTCGTCATCCACAAGAACAGCTTTATGAAGGAATCAGTCCTTATTTTGCCTGTGTAAGCCATACATCAGTGTCTAGAACTCTGTTACCCCTTGGTTTCTCCGTGGCAACTTGTAATTGAATATGCAGAGCATTTACAGAGACACTGTAAAAAATGAACTACATTGTTGTTTCCCAAGACAAAATGAATAGTCCAAATATATTGTCCTGATTGTGATAAAGATTACCCCTATAAGGATGTACAGGCAGGTATTGGAACAATCACTTATGCAGCTAAATGTTGTTAAAGTGAATTGTTTACTTTAGTCTATTGTTTTTTTTATGTCTGCTTTTGAATCAATATTCATGTATCATGAGGAGACTGCAGAAATAAAAGACACTAGAAGCTATTGCTATGTATGTTGTCTTTGCTGATCACTTCCTCTATGTACACAGTGCAGGCAAAATGTTGATCTCTCTCAAATCAGATTCATATTTTTAGTTCATATTAAGGAATAGTAAATGCTAGAGACACTACTAAAGACAGTAATATTTTTGTCTGGGTGGAGGGTGAGTGATCCCTGGATGGCCTGGCCTGGATTTCATTTACGTAGGACTACATTCACCTCAGGAGAGGGACTTCTCAGAACTTTACACGACGTCAGCTGCATCAAGCGAGCGCGAGCAGCTCCCCTCAGAAAAAAATCGCTTGATATTTTTAAAGCCAGAATATAGGAGCGTTATTGAGTCATAAGACGACACTGCAACTAAAGTACTCTCGTGTTTTTTAATTTCAAGAACGACCCGTTAAAACCTGTCTGCCACTTCCAAGGGTAGGTAATTAGCCAGAATATCCTACTAGTAAGTTAGCAAACATGGTAAGGTAAGCTGACTAGTATGCTATCATTATGATAGCTGGCTAGGTTAACCATGTTTGATTACCTGTAGGTAGATATGAGATCCGCCGAGGACCAAGTTGTGGAGGATGAAGTAGGATTCCAGGACGACGAGGTATACATCGAGAATGAGGAAAATACAGAATTCACAGAGTTCAACATTTTAGCAGACAAAATGCGAAGTTTCTCAGTTTCGGTGACACTTTAGCGCCAGAGGGGGGCGACATAGTGAGAGCGTGAGAGGAATATGGGTTGGGCATGTTGTTTATTGATAAGGTTGAAAGTGTGCTAAGGTAAAAAAAAAAAAGCGAGAGAGAAAATTGTTGCTGAACACTTTGAATGAATTAATTACCACATTAATTAGTGTTTTCCTCACAGGAATCATTTTTCCAAGACATTGACCTTTTACAAAAACATGGTATTGTAAGTATGAAGGAACATACGCGAACTTATTACATCAACATACCACTAATGGGTAGTGTGCACATGTGATGGCCATGTATCATTGTCCACACACAGAACATGGCTGACATCAAAAAACTGAAGTCAGTGGGGATCTGCACAGTGAAAGGCATACAGATGACCACACGCCGAGCCCTCTGCAACATCAAAGGTCTCTCTGAAGCTAAAGTTGAAAAAATCAAAGAGGCTGCTGGGAAACTGCTGGTGAGATAACAGGCCTGGGTTTATATTGCCTTCAACTATTTGTAACTATAAAGTGCAATGGGGTTGAAAATTATTTACTTTTTATGATGTTAGTTTAATATGTTGTGCCATAGATTTGCTTTCATGTGTTTTCGAAATGACCTCACAGAGTAAATACGGAAAAACAAAACACATATAAAGCATAAACATTTCCAATAGAGTGGGAGAACATCCGGGTGAGATGTAAAAACAGCCTCTTTATCCATTATCTCACAAAGGAATACTTCTTGTTAGTTGGGCCTCCTAATTTGTGGCAAGTTTATTTTACACATTGTTAACACCACATGGTAAACAAAAAACAATGACGCAAGCATGATCAAGTTTGCATGACAAGGGTAAGCCTTTGCATGTCTGTCCTCTCCAATCTGTCAGCAGAATGTTATTTTCATGTTCCTCTCTTCTTACCAGGCTAACGGTTTCCTGACCGCGTTGGAGTACAGTGAGAAGAGGAAGCAGGTGTTCCACATCACCACAGGGAGCTTGGAGTTTGAGTTAAGACTTGACCCCCTAGGAACTTGAAAAAGCCACCAATTTATTTACACTTTCTCTAATCACCTCAAACTTTATGTATCAAGTTGTGTGGAATCGCTCAGTCACAGCATTTTCATTTGTGGAGGGTTTTAACGTCAGATGAAGTCATGAAGTAAAATGGTCCAACAATAATAATAAAAAAAAAAGAGAGTTCTAACTCCTCTTCTGTTCCATCTCAGCAAGCTCATGGGAGGAGGCATTGAGAGCATGGCCATCACCGAGGCATTTGGCGGTAAGACGGATGGCTTTGTGCTGTCTTTTTTTTTCCCTCTTCGTTTCTCCCCTTTTCCGCTCGTCTCAGTGTCTGTTCTTGGCTCAGGGTCGTCTGGCCTGAAGTTAACGCCAGTGTCGTATAAAGCAGGGTGTGTTGATGACACATGCGGTTTGGCATATCCTTGGCCCTCGGAGGAGAACTTAACATTTAAATGTTTTCTCATGCAGAGTTTCGAACTGGGAAGACACAGCTCTCACATACACTTTGTGGTAAGTTAAGTCAGCCTGCTTTCTGGGGCACTTCAGTGATCCTTTCGAAAGTGACCACTACACTTAGTCTAACTGTAAATGTCTTATTTTTATTTATCTTTGCTTTTACAGTAACATCCCAGCTACCAGGAGAGGATGGTTACACGGGGGGCAAAGTCATTTTCATAGACACAGAAAACACTTTGTATCCTTTCAAGTCAAGTTCTCGAATTGATCTGCGGAACATTAATTCAAGATATTTAACTAAACAAAATCACTTTCTGAGGGTACATCCACCAGTCCAGGCCTCAACCAGATGCAATGTAATGGACCCTTGAATGCATCACCTAAGCAGTGTCACTGGGGGGCGCCGTGGCGCAAGTACTGTAGCTGCAGCATCCACAGCACGCTTGGCTCCAAAACCCATAGGGCCCAGGTTTGAATGGATCCCACGGTCCCTTCTCAGTTCCAGCCTGTTGATGTTCTCTTCCACTCTCCTAATGTCATTCTCCATTCTATTTCATATCATTCCTTAACTGTCTCAGCCGGCCGGACAGGCTGAAGGACATCGCAGACAGATTTAATGTGGACCATGAAGCAGTGCTAGACAATGTGCTGTATGCCAGAGCTTATACTAGTAAGATCTGGACCACTTGATTATCTCTTTATGTTATGTCTGGTTACCCCATTGTAACTGAACATAATCTCCTGGCCAGCACCTCTGGACAGCTGTGCATTCTTGAGGCCTGGTAGTAATCCTTTTATGCACTATTAAGGTTATCAAAATATATGGTCTACACTGTGTCTGCTTGTTAGAAAAGATTAAGTATTCTGTACATTTAACACGAACACTGTGTTTGTCCTTATTTGATGCCTTAAGCCCCATAAATTAGGTGGTAGAAATAACTCATGAAAGAAGTTTTTCACAAGGGGCTTGGCAGTTACCCTGTTCTGTCTTGAGAAATTGAGTCTTCCCATGACATGTCAGCCCATGTAATCAGTGTTTTTCATTACACAGGCGAACACCAGATGGAGCTGTTGGACTTTGTGGCAGCCAAGTTTCATGAGGAAGCGGGCATCTTCAAGCTACTGGTACTGCGCCAGCCAGTAATAATTACATCATTACTGAGTCATACATGTTTGTGTCCTTTTTTTTTTTTTTACTATGTTATAGGTCTTAAACAAGCTATTACTTTCAAACAACCACTTTGCTGTCAATTTTTTTAGCACATGCAAACGCACCAGTGGTCAACACACAACTACTTACCGCAAGTTAACACCACATTCTCACTCCCCTGTCAATTTTCTTCTTGGACCGGTCTGTCTCGCTGTGTGTCCCAGATCATTGACTCAATCATGGCTCTTTTCCGGGTGGACTTCTCTGGTCGTGGTGAGCTTGCAGAGAGACAGCAGAAGCTGGCTCAGATGCTCTCCAGATTGCAAAAGATCTCTGAGGGTCAGGGCCCATTGGCAACTGTTCTTTCTAATTGAACTACAAGATGTTTTTCCTCTGTTTTGGTAGACATATGAGATACTTTTTAAAGCATGGGGATGGATATGCTTCTGTCTATTGACTCCCATAGCATTAATTGTGTGTTTGTTTGTTTGTATGTGTATCTCTCAAATTATGGCCTACAGAATATAATGTTGCTGTGTTTGTCACAAACCAGATGACAGCAGATCCAGGAGCAGGGATGACGTATGTGACTGTAAACTGCCATTCTCACAGAACTACTGTAGGGTCAGACTCAGAAATCAGAACACTAGAGATCACGCTTGAGATTGTATTCACACCATGTGTCACAGGTTCCAGGCTGATCCCAAAAAGCCCATTGGAGGACATATCCTGGCCCACGCCTCCACCACCCGCATTAGCCTGAGGAAAGGACGGGGCGAGATGAGAATAGCCAAGATCTTTGACAGGTATGGTATGTTATTTGGAATATACATTAGTTCTGTCACTTATTTCAACTTTATACTACATTCATATTTCTAATATAGTGTCTGAATAAGTATGCTGACATTTACAGGAATTCTTCTAATTTTCTCTAATTTATGAAATATTATTGATGTCCACTTAAAGTTAGTAAAATTTTTGTTGGTTGTATGACCTCTGTTTGTCCCATAATATTTTCTCAGTCCTGATATGCCAGAAAATGAGGCTACTTTTGCAATTACCTCAGGAGGAATCGCTGATGCCAAAGAATGAAACAGAGATATGGGTGGAGCGCTCTTGGACAAAAATAATGTTCAGTTGTTTATGCCTGTGTTAACAGCAAACACATAGTATCAGTACACATACAATAATACCTTAATGATTAAAGTTATTTATAATCCTTGTTATTTATTGTTTACCATGGTTGTTTAAACATACATTGCCTAATGATTAGTGTATTTGGATTCCTTTTAATATGGTGTGTTGTAAATAAACTTTTTTTAAATTTGAAAACGTGTGGTTGGTTAGGCGATTTTAACAGATAAAAACTAAATAAACAAATAATTACATACTTAAGAATTGCCATAGAGACCAACTGTATTTATGCCCTTTTAAGCATTGTCCTACTCAAAGGTCAGTCCTGGTTGAATTGCGGGCATTCCAGCGGCGTTGCAGTATCCCACTATTCAGAATATTAGGATCCAGGATAATGACTCATAGACCACAGCTGGTGGAAATGAATGTAAACACGTACACATACCACTCCATAGTAGGGAAGAAGGACCTAGTTGCAGACGGCAGGCACCCACCTATGTCACTTTGAATATTAGAAGTATGTTTCATTTTTTAAGAATAGCTTAATTATGAAGACCTCATCGAAATGTTCACTTAATATGACGGGAACCTGTAGAGGGCAATGAGATTTTCAACAGTAAAAAAAACGCGACCAAAATACAGGATGTCTCGAATCGTCATTTCCGCCAACCAGCTAGTTCGGTAGCTAGCTATGTGCTCGGAGGGCTTCTACTACCGCTAAAGGTTTGTGTCGGGAACAAAAAATTGTGAAACAAACATTCTCTCACGACAAAAATGAATATATTTGGCACATGCGTTAACATAATATAATGAATATATGATTACCCCGAAATCTTTTTAGGCTGGACTGGATGATATCCATTCCTTGACACAGTTAGCACCAAGCTTGCTAGGTTACTCACAGGCTAATCAGCGAAATAAACACACAAGTTAGCATGTTAGCTTAATGTAGTACAAAATCATTGGAATACGAAATACCAAATGAATCATTCCTCGTCTGATATTCTGTATGTACGTTGACGTCTTAGCTATTGCTTTGGGGAGACATTTGATGTATATTGTTTATCTGTTTTGAGAGGTTGCGAAGTACCGGTATGCAACATTAGCCGAGTTTGGTCGTCCTTTTAACGTAGCTTCATAAACGATTAGAACGGTTTGTCAGGCGATTTGAATACATTATTATAATGTTAGATCAAATGAGGCATGTCCAAAAGATCTCCTACATTATATCTTTTGGAAGTCCTAGTCCTGTTTCTGCTAAACCATAACGATCTATATTGTCACATTCTTAGCCAAATTCCCAACGTTGACTTGATGAACTCAAAATTTAGGTTAACTATTTGTATGCATCCACAGAGGGAACCATGTCTGGCACAGGTGGAGGGAAGCGTGCCTCGGGTGGGGACAGTCCCCCTGGTCCACCTGAAAAGAAATCCAAGAAAGAGGAGAAGACCACCACCACCCTCATCGAACCCATTCGTATTGGAGGGGTCTCCTCCACGGTCAGTCAGTCAGTCAGTCCCAGAAATATGTCAAACATAGCTGTCAATCAGCATTTAGGTCATGAAATGTCAAAGCACTTTGTTCTGTACACTTACAGGAAGAAATGGACATGAAGGTTATCCAGTTCAAGAACAAGAAGCTGTGTGAGCGGCTGGAGCAGAGGCAGGTGATGGAGGATGAATTGCGTGAGAAGATAGAAAAGTTGGAGAAACGTCAAGCTACTGATGACACCACTCTGCTCATTGTGAACCGCTACTGGACTCGGGTACAGTAATCAGTTCATTAGGCACATTCCTTACCTTTATCTTTTTACAGATTTTTGTGAAGACCTTATCTGACAAATTGTTTGCTCTTTAAACCAGATAGTTAATAACGATGGTATGTTTGTTAATAATTATGTTAATAATGATGTCCCACTTCCATCTCAGCTCGATGAGAAACTTCAGGTCCTGCTTCAGCGTGTTCAGCCGGAGAGTCCCCCAGAGCCAGCCCCAGCCTCAGCCCCAGAGCCTCCTGCTGCCGCTGCCCCCTCTCCAGCCCTGGCTTCTGAACTCCCCGCAGTGCCTGCTCCTGAGCCAGACACTGAGCCCCCGCCAGCACCCCCTCCAGCAGATGGAGAAGAAGTGCCAGCTCCCCCTAAGCCTCCTGCTCCAGATGAGGAGGACCAGCAGCACCCTCAGCAGCCACCTCCACAACAAGATGGCCTGAGCCAGACTGCTGAGGAAGTGCCACAGGAAGATGGCATTGCAGGTAGGCCCCTTTGTTGGTTGGCTCTGTGTGGTCATTTGGTTTCATTTGTTTGGATTTGTAAAAGCATAGATTTATGGATTATTGTGAAACCAAGAGCTTGTTCATGTGGTTGTGTATTCAAGGGAAATGAGATACAGATGCCTGTATTGACATGCAGGTAGATTTTTTTTTAGCATTCCAGCATTCCAAATGGCTTTTATCATGAAATCTATGTGCCAGCCACATTAGTACTGCTGTGGTGTGAGGTTGACAGGAATAATTTGTGTAGATTAATATTTTGGCTGTAGAGGAAGAATTTGAACATTAATGGCTATGATTCCCTTTGCAAAGGCACGATTCCCCCTTCTTACAGCAACACATGCAGAAACCTGAGGATTGGCAGGCACCACAGGCAATTATATATGTTCACAGATCTGCCAATAGTAATTGCTTCTCTTCAGGATATATGTCAAGTTCAGAGTAGGCTTGCGGCCCCTCATACATCTGTTTTCTATTCTTTGTGTTGTTATGTAAAAACCCTGTTTATCAGTGATTCTATGGTGACAACACTGTAGTGGATTTCAAATTAAAACCAAATTGTATGTGTAGATTGACACAGTAAATGGCAGCCTGGTTTATTTTACCATGGACCAGGGTGGTCATCAGCTTAGTTCTGCTGATAGAGGGCAGTCATTTAAATCTGCTGCATAAGTGTTTTATTGGCACGTCATTGTCCCATCAGGCTAGATCCATGTCACTTGCGCTCATTCCTCACGCTGATTTAGGGCCTCAAGTCGAGCGTGAATTTCAACCAGGCAAATATGGAACATGCGTAACAGTCCGTTCCCTTCACAGTGCCCCCTCCCCCCACCCCACTGAGCGACACTGCCAAGGAGTTCCTGGCCACGCTGGACCACTGCTGCGAGGAGGAGCTGGGCCTGCAGCTGCAGGACCGCATGCAGTTCAGCAAGGGCGCCGTGGCCTGCATGGTGTGCGTTTTCGACCGGCTGCACACCGACATCGAGGACCTGTGCGCTCGCGTCCAAAACGCAGGTGCGTCCCCGGTGTCTCGTCGTTCATTCACTCCACTCTCCAAACAATCATCAAAGCATATTTAAACAGTGTGCTGAAATCTCTTGAGTGTTTTTTCTACATGGCTGAATTGTGCATACATGGTACATATAAAACAGCATACGCTCTGAACGCATGTAATCAGGGGTTCATTGTTGGATGCTTTACACAGCTCTGAAGCCCTCATTGATTTGCAATGAGGTATAACTCCCTTTGTGCCCCCTCAGTGTGCGAGGATGATAACCAGAGAGAGGTCCTGGCCCAGAACTGCTCTCTGCTGGAGGAGAACCACAGACTGCAGGACCTTGCCTCCTCACTGCAGGGCAAGCACCATAAAGTGTCTATGGAGGTGTGTGGCCACCATTGCTTTTAAGATCAAATGTCTTACATGCATTGTTGCCCAGTGACTGTAGAATTGTTACATTGCGATCCCTGATGGTTACAAGCTTTAGCAGTTCTTTGTTCCATACACACAAACACATGCATTGTGAGTGTATAAGAATGTCCATAATGAGATGGTATGTTTCCAGTTTGGTCTCAGCTTGTTGGATTCTGTGTGACGTTAGTATTGGCTGCTGTGTAACATTACTTCTGTTCATATGCAATGAGCCTTCATAAATGAAATCCAATTTGGATTAACGGTCAGAATACAAACCATAACTTCACAAATTGTTGTACTCATCACTGATCTACACTGAAAAAACATTTAACCATAATAATGTAAAGTGATAATGTGTATAATATGGCCAGTATACATTAATTGGTAGTATAATCTGTAATCTGATGGTATAACTTCTGTCCTCTGTTGTGCAGTATAATGAGCTGGTCGACAAGGTGACTGGTTCGGAGACGAAGGTGTCTGAGATGGAGACAGCTGTCGAGGACCTGCAGTGGGACATTGAAAAGCTGCGGAACAGAGAGCAGAAGCTCAACAAGCACCTGGCAGAGGCCCTGGAACAGGTAATGGGAGTGCATTCCTATTTAAACCATGTGGTGATTTCAAGATTACGTCAAAGAGTTCTGTGATGTCTCTTTCCTTAATTTCCTTCGGGATGAATAAGGGGGTGTTCACACTAGGAGTTTTTTTCTCAGGTGCGGGTGGATGTTTTACATTATATTCCTATGATACAGAGTGTTTTTGAAAAAAACTCCTGAGCGCTTTTAAAAATGTCGC
>JAVQKI010330563.1:0-15051 GCA_036025975.1 Nematalosa erebi
AATGCTGTTTTTAATAGCAATAGCAATTATTTTAGATTATCAGTTTGCATACTTGTACATTTTTGTAATGAGATGTTGGAAATGCACCTCAAGGGAAAATGGTGTCTAATTGTTTTCAAATACCGATACCACAGGTGGAAATGCCACAGGAAGTATATCCTTCATATTATGTAAACAGAAGTTAATGAAAGAGCCACAGGGTGCATCTCTCATAAGAATGTCACTTATCAAAATGTTTTCATTTTGGCTTACGCTTGACTGTGAGGGAATTGATTTTTTTTTCCAAATGTGAAGTCGAGCTGGTGTGTATTTCAGAGTGCTCCTTGCGGAGTCATATCACTGGCGACTCCACACCCAAGATTGCACAAAGCGGTGTCGTTAAATTTCCTTTTTCGAATTACTGCAAAATGCACCCTTTATTACCGCCCAATCTTTGCACTGCTATTGTCTGCCACTGTGCTCTCCCATGTTTATTGTGTAACAGAAACACTTGTTAAGTCTGTCACCAATTTACCTTGATTGATTGAGTCATTAGATTGGAATTGCTGCTCCTCACAGCCAACGCTTTAACTTTAATCTCTCACGAAAATAAAAATGGCTGCAGCATCACTTCGCTGCCATGGGAAGGTCGGAGTGGTACTGATGCACCTGAACAAGACAGACAGCTAGTTACTGGGTAACCGGCACCCATACTCCATTAGGATGCTAGCAGCCTGTCCACCATTATCAATGACTTTAAGTGCTATATTTAGAGCTAGCATTTGGCAGGCTTGCGAGTGCACTAATGCATTCAGAGTTTCAATAATGCATCCATTACAGCGACCCACATGGAGTAAGTGGCAAACCTAAAAGGTTGTGAATTCATTAGTGGTGTGCCCACCTCATACTGAGCACAAAAGAAGAAAAGAAAAAAAAAAGAACAACATTGCCACACATTCAATACTGGTTCACCGCTGATGTTTTCAAGTCTCTAAAGTTTGCTTTTCTCCATCAAGAGTAAATGTAATTCTCTTTTATCACCAGTTTGCTACAGGAGATCTAGATAAATGCATCACAAGCTTTTAAAGAGAGTAGGTGTAGTTGATGTATTTTTTTCTTTTTCTTTGCTTTGTTCTTTCTTCTTTGCTCACAACACGTCTCTTAATAGGAAATGTCTGAAAGGACAGTACTGCTTTTCCTGTCAACAGCCAAGTAACCTAGCTGGTCAATATGCTTTTCTCTCCAAAGAGGGAGACTTTCATGAGGTTACCATAGCAATGACCAGGAAGACATTTATTGGGTAGACTGGAGGCAAGGCTTGTGAGTGATATTTGTCGTTCTTGAATTAAGGCAATGACACTGCCCCTCCTGTCACTCACAGAAGAATATAAAGGGCAGTTATAAATTTATTTTCCAGTATTTATAAATGCTAGGATTAATATAAGGGATGAGATAAAAGATATAAAATGGCGAATAGAAATATAAGAAAGAGGATGCATATCCCTGCAGAACATGAAACTAATTTCACACCATCACACATGCTCCCATAAAAAAATGTGTTAGCTACAGTGTGTTAGGCTCCGGTATACTGACCTTTTCATAGTCTTCGATGACCGCTTCCGAGATTGGGGTTTATTCCATGTTGGAGGACCACTTTACAGTAGCATGGATATGTTCCCATCATAGACCTTTCAATAAAACAGTACAGTTTTAAACAACTTCAATTTTTTTTTTGTCAGGAACACTACTCAAAGAATAAGACAGCATAGACACAATAATTTATCTTTGGCAATAAGGCTATTTTCTGGGGACCTCCCTCCCTGCCTACCCATGAACCAGCATGGAAGGCCCAAACAGGAAGAGCAAAAGCAAGATCTCCCTCCCATTGGGCACAGAACAGAGCAGGCATCAGTAACAATAACATGACACTGAGAAGTCAGACCCAGTATAAAAGGAGAAGTTGGGTAGGAGTAGCGCCCTTTGTGTAGAATTAGTGAAAAGTATAAGCATACCGTAGAATCAGCTCAGCAATCTGCTAATTGACATCAGCCGACTGAAGTGTGAGCCTACCAAGACTTATGCTGGTGCTCCATTTAAAAATGACAAGAATGCTAATGCTGTGTGCATACACATTGTATCTCATTCCCTTTCCTTGAACAAGCACATACAGTGCATCACACGCTTTGTTACCAGCTCTTCAGTGTGTCTGTCAGGCCGAACTCTGACAGCACCATCCAGACCAGTAGCATCTTATAATTCCAGACTGGATGTGATGGGATAACAGCAGACAGCTATGTCAGTGACATCGCTTCACATAGAAGAAATGAATGATGGCTTCATTAAAAAACAAGTCCCCTCTGCTCTCCTCCTGCAAAAACAACCTCCCCCACTCACAAACTCATACAGGGACACCCTTCAGTGATCCAGGGCAGCCTCCTTAGATTTACACAGCCAGTTAATGCAAGAAGGCTGTGTGTGTGTGTGTGTGTGTGTGTGTGTGTGTGTGTGTGTGTGTGTGAGGGTGGTGGTGGCAGAGGCCAGTGCTTCAGGCCCCCCTCGGTCCTCCCAAAGCAGCGGTGATTAATGGAGCAGGTGGCCGGCCCGCTCCCACTCAGCGTGAGGGGAAGAAGGACGCGGCTGCAGCGCCCAGCCAAGAGTCAGAACACCACTGAGAGACGTGTGTGTGTGTGTGTGTGTGTGTGTGTGTGTGTGTGTTTGCACACACACAGTCCGTAGTACACAGTCATAGACTCATATGTACACAGGCATAAACAGTAACAGAGAGAGAGAGTTGCACAAACACTTGAACACTCTCCAGTACACCTACACACCTACACACACACACACACACACACACACACACACACACACACACACACACACACACACACACACACACACAACACATCTGAGGTTCTGTCTAACCATTGTGCACACAGACATGGATGAGCTACCATACTGAGAGTCCACTTTTCTCCTGCACTCAATCATTTCTCACTCACACCATTCTCCCCTGCTACACCCCACAGCACTTTCATTACAATGTATCTATTTCATACCTTTGATTTATTTAGCAAGCACTAATACCCTTTTTTGCATCCTCAGGTCTAATCAACGGCAAGTGTAGCACTGAAAACAACATTCAAGAGACATTATTAATGCCTGAGATTAAATGATAAACTTTTCTATCCAGTTTTGTTCAATGATTGAAATACATCAATAAAAAGCTTTATCTTGACACTCAAAACTAAAAAAAAAATGGTAGCCCTCATAAATAAATGCTGTTGATTTTTGACTATAAATGGTCCCCCATTCTGAGAGCAGTGAAAGTACCTTAACAGGCAACTGCTGCTTGGCACACAATGGCAGGAAACAGCAGCCCCCCTGACAAGCTGCCTGCTAACTAACTACTGACATCTGAATGATGAATTACGTGTTGCTCCACACACACACACACACACACACACACACACTCACCACCATAACGGATGCAGATACTGTGTGTGTGTGTATGTGTGAGTCATGACAGGGGGAATGAGAGAATCTGAAGTAAAAGAGACCAAAGCAACAGAGACAGAGGATGGAGGTGGTGGCGGTGTGTGCATGTGTGTGTGTTTGTGTGAGTATGTGTGTGTGTGTGTGGGGGGGGTGTTGGGGGCATTCAGCAGAAACCCCCGACAGATACCCCACGGAAGACCAGCCTGTGCCAACACTGTCTGAAGAGGTCAAGTGGTGAAAAAGAGGTGATAAGAGCCTCAGTCTCAAATGGCTTGAAGTAGCGCAGTTAATCACCCCGATAAAAGACAGATCATGTGAAGGACTGCTATGTGGACACAGAGGCCGAGGCTCTATAATCAGTGTCTGGGGCCTTCATGTGTCATCATGAGAAATTATGGACTGTCACATTAAAACGACGCTATTCATAATCACTTGGGACCGGGCGGAAATCTCTGACCACTTCTCAAAGAGCGAGAGGGATCCGTGGTTTACTGTAGCTCTGTCCCCAGAATCTATTCTATGTGTAATCTCTGGGCAATTTATCTGCAAATAATGTGTAAAACACACACACACACACACACACACACACACACACACACACACACACACACACAGACACACACTAATCTTGACTCAGTTGCTGAGTAAATGAGCAGAGAGTAAAGTCATTATGAGTGTGCCAGTGTCCTCGACAGCATGTGGTAACAGCTGATTAAAACTGAGAAGGCGGATAATCTTAGCGAGGGCGGAGTGACTAACGCACGAGCAAAGCCAGCCAGCTTGGAGCTGCTTTCGTGTCTGATGGCAACTTCTGAGGGAATGGGACATTTCAAACAAACAGCAGCTTTCGCAAATTATTATTCCATTTAGCACTCTCTTTCATCTGATTAAAAGTTATTAGCTGCATACTCAAATGTTATTTTCCTGGAAACGTCTTCTGTTTATATTTTGATTGACTCACTTGAGACACACTGGGAGAGGAACATAGCGGCTCGGCCTCAGCCATAAACAACCCTAGCCAATCGGAACTCAGCATTTCAAGAACACAGAAGAGTGTAGTTTTTTGATTGGCTGTTGGACATGATATATCGACCACAGGTTGTGAGACCAGTCACATTTACTCCAGGAACAAACACAGAGAAAAGAAAATTAAAGAGAGGAGGAGAGGAGAGGAGAGCAGGATAAAAAAGAGAAGTGTAGGAGAGAAAAAGGGTGAACAACTCACAGTTTCTCCAAAGCGGCCAGCCCGAAGAAGGAGCCATTTTTCAGGAGAGAAATTTTGTTGTTGCTCAGAATCCTGGTGAAACACAAAAGAACAACACCCAACTCCATCAGTATACAAAAAAGATGCACTTCAATTTCCATATGTTAGACAGATAGATAGATAGATAAATAGACAGATATGGATAGATAAATTATTTTCTTATCCTGAAAGAAAATTCTGGAATATGCCATAAAACGAAACCATATTGCATACTATACAAACCAACACTGCAAAAACCAGATCATCTAAAAAGGGTTTAGTGAGTGCAGTGTAATTCATATGAACTGCTGCCATAACTTTGTCAGCTCATGCGTGACTGACTTACGTAGTGTATAGATGTACGTATATGGCCTGAACTGGGGTAATGATCACACAGTTAATGATGCTCCCATCTTTGCTCTACCCAGCAGTGTTTTCACCGACACAGCATAATTATACCATCAACAGCACACAACAGATCAATACAATCCCATCTACAGCTTGCAGTCCAAAAAGGATTATTGGTAAACCTATGGCCCTTACAATAAACAACCCAACAGTAAATATTTGACATAGATATTGCAAGACAGGGATTTACCCATTGGGCTAGGCTCCATTCCATAAACAAACGTGCATGGTTGTCATTCTTCTGGGGTGTTCAGCACTCTCTCTCTCGCTCTCTCACTCACTGTTTTTACAGGCTAATTAGAACAGCATTATGGGTGTATGTCCCAATGGTAATTTCGACTTAAAAATACAGAATCAACTGAAGCACGCTCCAGGCAAAAAAAAAATCTGAGTGTGTGTGTGAGTGTGTGTGTGTGTGAGTGTGTGTGCAATTGTATGTGTACACACACACCGTACCATATACGCAAATATACACACAGACACACAGGTATACTGTACACACACAAAGGCAAGTGCACACACACCCAATGACACACACACACACACGCATGCACACAGATAAATACACTGAGCACTCCTCAGGTGTCGTGCCGTGTCGTCCCGGGGGACTCGTTAGGAGAGTGTCAGACCCAGTGATGCCGGCTGCCCAAGGCAAAGTGTTCCAATCAGACGTGAGATGGATCCTCTGGCAGCTCCACCCAGCTTCCCGGTTATCTCCTCCAAAGACAGACGCCCCACGCCCGGCAGGGGAGAGACTCCCGCCATTGATTTCCAGCGCTCAGGCAGAAAACAAGTGTAAATTATTTTGACTTTGAATGCTGAGACAGTAGTTAGAGTCCTACAGGGGAACAACAGGAGAAAAAAGTGACAGAAATTGTTTATGTGTGTGTGTGTGTGTGTGTGTGTGTCTGCACATGTGTGTGTTTCTGTGTGTGTGTGTGTGTGTGTGTGTATGAGAGAGAGAGGGAGACACAGCGAGGAAGAGGTTGATAGAAAAAGAGATGGAGTGAGGAAGACAAAAAAGAGAGGATGAGGAGAAGGAAAAAAATGAAAGAGAAAGTGATCACAAGAGATGTCACATAGAAGAGAAAGGCAGAGAGAAGACAAAAGAAAGAGAGAGGGAGAGAGAGAGAGAAAGAAAGGATGAAGGTCCCCTGATTAATGCAGCACATTCTCCCTCCACCTTGATCTGCATCACTTCAACTAGGCACACCAGGCTGCCATTCCCTGCCTTTTTTTCCGATTTGGAATCTGGTGGAATATTGATCGCTCTTGCAAGACCTTATATCATCCTGTCAGAGGAGACGCGAGACACACACCACACAAGCCTGCTTAACATGCACGTCGCCACACACCATCTGCCCCTGCAAACACACACACACACAAACACTAAACACTCACACACACCACTAAGCACTCACACACACACAATTGCACAACACACAGTTACATTAAGTCACACACACATAAACACACGCATTCTCACATATACACACATTTACACACACACACACACACACACACACAAACACACACATTCTCACATATACACACATTTACGTTCACACACACACACACACACACACTCCTCTGTGTGGGCAAGGTCGGCTCAGCGCTGCCTGTTCCTCCTGCTCTCCCAAGGTCGGGCCGTGAGCCCTGGGGAACGCGGCCGTGGCAGGGGCGGTAATTGGGACGTGTCACAAGTCACCGCGGTGACGCATTCCTTCAGCCCTCCATGCCAGCTCACACATCCTCTGCTCTGACACTCCCCTTCCACAGAATCACAGCTGGAGGAGACGCACCCATGAACGCTAAAGCCCTAAACACAAACACACACACACCCCTTCTCTATCTCACACACACACACACACACACACACACACTTTCTTTCTATCTCTCTCTCTGTCTTTCTCACACACAAACAAGCACGCATACTCACATGAAAGACAACTTCACAAACAACAACCATTTAGGTAACTAAGCCTTTGAAAATGAACCTGAATAAAAACTTGAACAATAGACTTTTCCACCGGACTAAAGAGCACAATGCACTGCCATGGTGATATGCTGACAAAGCTACTGTACTGAGAACAAAAAGAAAGAAAAAAAAAAAAGAAAGAAAAACGTCACTGGATGACCTGACTGTTGAAAGGCTGATCTGAGGCCTGCAATGGCAGACCTCCCTGAGGTATTTAAACATTCACAGCTGACAGCAGCCTTGGTCTAATAACATTCTTTGCAGTATAATTAACATATCAGCATCACAGAACAGCTTTATCATGGCTCACAGGTCACTTAGAAATTTGGGACTCCTGACAAACCACATTACTAATATTTCAGTTATGAATTTGGTTAAATTTGACCAGTCAGTTTTGGCAACCTGGTGAATGATAAACTGTCATGCTCTGTCTTTGTCTTTTTCTTTCTCTCTCTCTCTCTCTCTCTCTCTCTCTCTCTCTCTCTCTCGCTCTCACACACACAAACACACATTCTCTGTCTGTCTCTTTCTCTCTTACACACACATTCAGACACAGACAAACACACACACATGAATCTGCATCTTAATAACCTCACTTCCAAGTCAACTCTCATTTGTTCCTTGACAGCCACTGGAGCCATTTATGGCTCTGATGACTCACTCAGGCAAGGACACCCAAAACAAACAACTCATTTAGGCCGCACGCATTAAAAGCGAATTAGCATTTCAACACCTACACCTTGGCCACTAAACACACATCCTGTGACAGTGTGCAGATCAACATGGCAACATAACATCACATGCCATTACAGACATGAATCAATAGCAAAGATAGGACCAGAAAGCTGTTATGGCATAGCGAGCTTGGCTATTGTAAAGCAAAAGTGTGGGTTACCAATATGGAAATGTTGAATGAATCAGAGGTGTGGAGAGAACACAGCTCTGTTTCACAATGAAATGAAGTAGGGCTATATGATCCAATTTCTGCTTTATCCCATTTCCTGAATGTACTTATGGCACTTTTTTATGCATTGTGAATGGCCTAGCTATTAGCCTTTCACTGCACAAAAAAATATTTCACACATTACTTATTCGGTGAACAAAATCCCAGATATCCAAAATACTGCGGAAAGCTGGCTACTATAACAAATTCCTTCATCACAACACAGCGCGAGCGAAACAATGAAGCACCCCATGAAATCTTTTTTTTTTTCCTAGAAAAGACTTAAAAACAGGCCGATGATAGAAAGCCCGTGGGGAGGGAGAGTTAACTGTCACCAGCAATCGCATTACAGCCGGTCTATACCGAATGACCTTAATACGCACAGCGATGTGGAATTATTCCCATCGTGTAGGTGTCAAACTCAATTGAAAACCTTCACCACAACTCAATGTGACTGAGGGGATAATGAACGACTGCGTCCCCATTTGCTCCTTGTATTTCAGAATTATTGAACACACCTTGGCCAGGGTAAATGACACGGAGAGAGTACGAGGACTGCGAAACGGAATTGGAGGGGATGAGAAAGTCGGTCTGATATAGCTCATGAGCCTGCAGTCGCAAGGGTGATGTAAGATTTGCTGATGCAACAAAAACGAACAGCCCAGCACATGATATCATGCCTTTCTGACCTCTGTAATTGTCATACGTTTATATTGGATGGGGGAGTTTTTATGTCACGAGTGACCCTACATTGCATTGAATGTGCCCATCTTTCTGTGTGCGGCCAGGTCACGAGAAAACATTTCACAGCAACTGCTGTGAATCACACGTTAAAGGTGTGACAAACAGACCGTACCAGACATTTGATAGGAAAGACTGTGAATAAACCTTAACAAACTTGGTTATATTCTTGCAAAAGATTAGAGCACTGGAGCTGAACAGCCAATCAAATTACAGCCATCCCTTGTGTCCACCTGAAGCATTATGCTGATTCGCTTCCAAAAGTTTATTGGGCATTAACTCTGAGAGGACACCCAAATGAGTGTGAGTGTGAAGCAATTCATTATATTTGGGGAACTGTGTCTTTAATGAATCCATGTGTTCATCTCTGGTATGCCTCTGGCCCAAATATGGCACAGATCTGCAAGAGCTCAGACCCACCCCATGACCCCATGACCCCATGACCCAAGGCCTCTGCCTCTAGAACCCTGAGAGGAAAGCTAAAATAATCATCCTAATAATCTATACTCTTTTGATCCCTTGAGTGTTCCAGTGGAATACACACCCGGAGCAGTTGGCTGTCTGCTATAGCAGCGCACGGAAAGCAGTGAAGGGTTAGGTGCCTTGCTCAAGGGCACTTCACCTGTTGGTTACAAGCCCAAAGCCCTAACCAGTAGGCCAAGGCTGCCCACAAGTGGATCAACAGATCCCAGCGGGAACTCGTGACCAGTTCTCTAACCACTGAGCTATGAGGCCTTGCTTCAGACAGTATGATTTCCCAAAAAGGAACCTGAAAGTATCCTTCAAACCAATCCAAAAACAACTCATCTGAATACCTTATACTGTGTACCCTTCAGTATATATATCTTTACACTACATTTATATTTGCATACCACATTGAAAAGCATTGCTAAGTCAGTGTAATACACTGGGCTTTGATCTACTATGGGCCCAGTTATCTGTTTTAAAGTCAGATGCCATCTAGAGTGACGGTCTCCGACCCTAGAGGCTGGTGAGATAGAACTGGAGTGTGACTGATGAGAGGTGCACAGGCACACACACACACACACACACACACAGCACATCCACATACAACC
The DNA here is from genome assembly GCA_036025975.1 of Nematalosa erebi. Lineage (NCBI taxonomy): Eukaryota > Metazoa > Chordata > Actinopteri > Clupeiformes > Clupeidae > Nematalosa > Nematalosa erebi. Next base: position 9,867 of record JAVQKI010330563.1, read on the forward strand.
ACAGCTGCAGCTGCTGTGCCTCCGAGAGTTCCTCCGGCTTGAGCTCCGTCTCCCGTCTCCATCTCCGGCTTAAGCTCCAGCACGACCCCGTGGCCCGGGCTGTCAGGAAGCAGCGCTGAAGCCTGCTTCCTCCTCCCATTCATCAGGAGCCCACCCTGATCTTATCGCCACCCATGGGCTCCAGGGAACACACATCCACAGACATTCACAACAGGAGCAAGGAGGTGAGGACTTCTGAGGATATTTTTTTTTTTTTTTTTGAATATCATGATTATCTCTCTTGTTCTTCTCCCAAAAAAAACAAACATCTTCCCAAACAAAGAGTGATAATTACAGAAGGAGGGGAAGGCAAGAGCTCAGATGGCAGGGTAGATTAATTTCTCTATAGTTGGAAGCCATATTGATCTCGTGGTTGGGACGTCTCAAAATAAACCATAATAAAAGTGCAATTTCTCAAGTTCATCTGAAATAATCAACATATGACAGACCACAGAATTGAAAGGGGTTACTGAAGGCAGTGTGCTGAGAAGGACCCATGAAAAAAAAAATAAACTTGAATAAAACAAGAACAGCATGCAGCAATTAGCCCACAAGTAAACTCAAGGACACACCGAATCTCTCAACACAATCGCTGCCAACAGCGTGCCCTCAAAAACACAGCGACGAAAACAACAAAACACACACACACAAACACACACAGAGAGAGAGAGAGAGAGACGCAAACACAGGGTGTCTGGCTATAGGGTAGGTTTTCTGCTGCCAGGTGTAGAGCATGACTGTGGGTCTACCTCTGTACCTCAACACCCATCCTGCACTTCTCTCTCTCTCTCTCTCTCTCGTTGTCTCTCTCTGTGTGTGTGTGTGTGTGTGTGTGTGTGTGCTGCCTCTGCCCTGCACTGACCCTCAGAGAGTGGGGAGCCATCGCAGAGACAGGCTGCTTCTGTTTGTGCAAACTCGAGCGTATCCTGCTCTGTTTATGTGGCGGAAAAAGCAGCCGGTCCATGACCCCTACATGCCTCTGTTTCTCCATCCTTCTTTCTTTTTCCTCTCTCTCCGTCTCTCTCTCTCTCTCCCTTTGCCAGGCTTCTGCGCAACATCCAGGAAATCAGAAGCAAAACATAATTGTACATTATGTAAACAGGGCCGTGGTGAAATTCGAGAGTGTCCTTCCAACTTTGTGTTTACAATATCAATTATGTTCTCAGAGGATAAGCAACGTGCAGAGAGGCATTAAGCATTATTAAATGTTGCCCAGCAAAACCTCTCTCTCTGACTCTTTTAGTCTCACTTTTTTCACTGAATAGATCAGGAAATGTACCAAAAGTAAGTGGAAACAGTTAAGTGCCTGTATAAGGATACTTGACGTGTACATCACTCACTTGCCATCCCACAAATAAACACATTCAAGTGACAGCAGACTCATTCAGTATGAGAAGTTACTGACACCAAAAAGATAGTCTTTCACTTAAAATCCCATTTAGCCATTGAGGCAGTTAGGAAAGAAATCAGTGTTAGATGGTTTTATTTGAAATGATGCAAAAGTCTTTTTTTTTTTCCAAGAGAGTATTATGGTTCATCTCCCTTCTGGGTTCAGTCATTTACTAGGCTGTTTTGAGCAGCCTCAAACTGATGCAAGTTGTTTGTGATGTGAAGACCCTTTCAGAACAATTCAGATCAACTCCCATTAGAAACGTTACAAGCCCAAATGGAATACAATGGGAAGTTTTCATATCTGGATGAACACAGTGGATATTGGCTGTCTGATCCAGCCTAACGATATCTGGCATTATACAACCATGCTAAACTGTGTCGATTTTACAGTCAGCCCCACTGTAAAGCACTGTGTCTGGCTGGTGTGAGCCGGCTGACGAAGGGGGGAGAGGTAGGGGGAGGTGTCGGGCCAGATTAGTGGAGCTGGTCTGTGGGATCTTGACATTATTAATAACGTCTGGGTCTTGGAACTCCCATCCCTGTCCCTCATCCCAGTCCGCATACTGCTAAGTCATTCACTTTCTTTTTCTCGCTTTCTACTCCCTCGCTCTCTCTCTCTCGCTCACAGACACACACACAATCTCTTTCTGTATTTCTACTCTCACCCTCCCCCAATTTACCCCTAAAGCATACACACACAAACGCACACACAGAAACACACATACACACACGAAACATCTTCGTCAGTCACCCCCATTGAGGGCGAGCTCTTAAAATTCACTGTTAGCAGCAGTCATCAAGAATTCCAACTCTATTATTATAAAAAAATAAATAAAAAAAAAAAACTGGCGAAACGAAAATAACTCAAATTGCTGTGATCCACAGACACCAATCACAGGGACTCAAGTAGGGGAAAGATCAAAATGTGAACTATTACAAACATGCAGAGAGACCGGCCCCCAGGCTCTCCAGCCACTTCTGCTCCAACGTCCAAGCCCTGTGTTATTGTATAATATCGGGTTACTAGGAACAGCTAACCAAAATAACATATTTCATATCGACTAACATTGACCTTGGACGCGAAACAGACATTGCTCGGGAGTTCAAGTGGGTATTGGGAGAGCCATGAATAGGGCCCTGGATCGAGGAGCACACCACTCCTCCCACACCACCTCCCCGGTCAGACGGGAGATGGGACAACTGCCCACCGACATGCAACGTGACAGCAGGTGAAGAGTTCTTACTTAGTTATCAGCCTTTCATTTCGAACGTGTTGAATCGAGCTAAGCGCATCGACTAGGTAATCCCTCTAAGTGTGCGAGAGTGTCCCCAGAGGGGACTGAAGCGTGTGATGTCAGCATTGCTAGCGGCGGCACAGCATGCCTTTTGAGCTACAAGAATCCCCCGCAAAGTGCACAAGTGGGAGATTATGTGTTTAGATACATAAGGCCACCATGATGTGATGTGATCTCATAGCAGAGAAGTGTCATCGCCAGATCATGTGCATTAATCTAATTATCTGAGAAGTGGAGTTGAGATGAGAGAAAGAGAGAGAGAGAGTATTGACTACAACTGACAGTGTTATAAATTGATATGAAGGTTTGTGAATGTAAGCCATGACACCATCATTAGACTGTTGATTTCCTGTTTTGTTGGTTTTGCACACATGCACTTGATCTAAGTCAGTCAGCATCTCCATTCCACAAACAATTACAAAAAAACGCCGCTGCTCGTTGCCAAGAACTGATTACACATTACACAAAAAGAGACGCTCGAGTCCCCTGTGGATTAAATTGTCATGTTTTACGATGTTTTAAAAAGCCAAACGGCACAACATACTTCTGAGGGTTTCGACTGTCAGCGGGACACCAGACTTACGACAGTTTAAATAACCCCTGTATTTACCCAGCTCCAAAAGAGGGAGGCAGGATCTGCAGACCAGGGAGAATATCCTTGGCAGGCCTCTTATTTTTCTTTCTTAATATTTTTAGACGTTTGACACTGCCGACGCACTCAGACACATTCTTGAGTTTCCAGAGGTGTAGCAGTTGAGGTGGTGGAAAGTGGGGAGTGGGGCCTAGCTGGCCTCTTTGTGTGTTTGGGTATCATTGTTATTTCATGGGTCGCGATCATGATGCTTGAGATCACTTAATTGCCTTGTGGCTTTATTGAGACTCCTCTCTGAAACTGGAGTGATGAAACAATTGTTTGTAACCTGAGTCATTTTATTGATGACACAATAAAAACCGCGGCTCGTAGACGGGCCTGTGCAAACTGAACGGGTGTGTGCACAGTGGGCTAGCCACTAATCTGCTGCTTCCTAATGCTTGTGGAAATTAGAGCCATAAAATAAACCCGCAGCACCTCATTCTCAGACAAAGTGCTATTAAAAGTTTTGGAAGAAACCATCCATTTGGGGCTGTGGTGCATGAAGCAGGCACTCAGCGTAGCAGGATGGAGTGGCACTGTGTTCTCGTCTCAGAGGGACACACTCCTGGAGATACTCCTGGGCTCCAAAGACGGACGCTGTTTTCGTTAGGTCGTCTCTTCTCCCCTGTGTCTGTGGTTGCAACAATAACAAACCGACACGGTCGATGAGCGCTCTGCTATTATGCTATGTCTATGTAGGGAGCTGTGCATCTGTATGTAGTGTACATTAATGGCCTTTCCCATGGTGACTGTTCTATATAAGGTCAGCAGTCTCTTGAAAAGGAGCTTTGGTAAGTGCTTTTTTTCCAACTCCATTCTCCCTGGGAGTGTTTCCAGAGCCAAGAGTGAGTATGTTTTAGGACCACTGCCGACAGCAATAATGATCACCAGTTAGACTGAACCACTTGTAGAAACAGAGGGCCCAGCACCAGCCATTACTGTGCTGGGTTTTGTCCTCCTAGCCATCTGTGTGGTCATGAAACAAGGGGAAGAACTAACAACAGTCTGAGACAGAACACTCTTTGGCTGAAACTGTTCACAGAGGCTGAAACGGTTCACACAGCCCGATGGAGATGTCTTCATGGCAGCTCTCAGAGGAGCAAGAACACAGAAGGAGGACGAAAGTAAATGGATGATGGGAAACACTTGCAACTGAGTCCACTTCGCTACTGGCACAGTGATCATCATAATAAAGGACGTCACCGCTTGTTAACCATTTCCTGTTACAATGCCCAATCTTTTATTGCACATGATCAACTGAATGGATGATTCTTCATACGACTCCATTTCAACTGCCCCTGGAGTCTAGTTCCTCCATATTTTCTCAGGACCCATCATCTTACATGAAAAGTGAGGAGTTTATGGTTTCAAGAAACAGTCCCCTCGGCAGGGGTTGCAATATATTAAAATTTTGGGGTCCACTGATTTCTAGCAACCCCAGAGACAGATAGCCCGTGTTTAAAAAACAACTGCTGCAGTAAAAATGAACACATTTTAGACAAAACCCACAAATTTCACTGAAAAAGAGCTAAATCAAAGATTGAAAGATTGACTAAGAATAAAATACAGTTTAAATGATCAAAGTGTTTTTTTTTCCTCTGATAAATGACATTTCTTGCACTTACATAACCCGTCATATAGATGTCTGTAAGAAGGGGGGAAGTGATGTGAGACTGGGCAGTGACCAGATTAGACCCTAAGCTCTCACTAGGGCTGTTCAATTAATCGAATAATGATCACGATTTCGATTTTTGTGTCAAACGATCTCAAAATTCATATAATCGAGTTGAAACGATTATTTTGCCATTTGTCGGAGGCACACTAG
>JAVQKI010330718.1:0-16371 GCA_036025975.1 Nematalosa erebi
CCCCCCCCCCCCCCCCCCCCCCCCCCCCCCCCCCCCCCCCCCCCCCCCCCCCCCCCCCCCCCCCCCCCCCCCCCCCCCCCCCCCCCCCCCCCCCAAAAGGCCGTGCTCGGTCTTCTGAATGAAGACCGCCCGTGCGCTTCACCACCTCTCCGTCCCTCGAGCACAAAAAGGGAATCGGCACCATGCCTGGCTGGGCCTCACACTCCACAGCAGCCAAGGCTGGCAGCCACTGGAGAGGACAGAGAGAGCACCCAACCACAAAGTCACTCAGAGAGCTAGAGAGAGAGAGAGAGGGAGAGAGAGAGGGAGAGAGAGAGAGAGAGAGAGAGAGAGAGAGAGAGAGAGAGCTTGTTTAGTCTGGCTCACTGAGTCATTCAGGGCCAGTCAGTGCTGAATAAGTATGGATAACCCTACCATGGTCCTGAGTGTAAAGTTGCACACTGTGGACAGGGAGAGGGACCATCAAACGAAAGCTTTAGTATCATAATTGTTTTGTTTGCAAGTAGTGACATCCTTGCAATGTGAGTCGTGTCAAAGGAAGCTTTTATGCAGACACGCAAACATCGACCTCACCTGAGAGCTCCAAAATGCTTTTAAAGTGTTGGCGCATTCTTCTTAGCAGTGACTGGGCATCCGAGCACTCCATCACTGAGAGATATCAGACTGAGAGCCAAACACAAGTAGTCCAGAATAGAGGTCACATTCCCACAAGAGTCTTGAAGAGCCTGGTCAACAGGCTCTCTGGGTGCCCACTGCTTTGAATGGCATCAACCCTGAACCTGTTTTCTTTTTTTTTTTTTTTTTTTTTTTACCTTTCCACAACAAAACACACAAACAAACAAACACCAAGCTAACAATGCACAGCAGGAGGTTTCAGTTCTTCAGAGCTGTACTCTCAGTGCCTGAGGACACCTGTCTCATAACCTGATACAAAACAGAAAAACATACCACGCTTTTCTGAGGCTGTGTGTCTGTGTGTGTGTGTGTGTGTGTGTGTGTGTGTGTGTGTGTGTGTGTGTGTGTGTGTGTGTGTGTGTTTGTGTGTGAACTGGAGGCTCACAAGAATTTTTGATGTCTTTGATGGGAAGGCAAAAAGGAGAGGAACTTGGTGAGGGGGAAACTTAGATGGAGACTCTTTTTTCCCCCAACTTTGGCAGGGCAAGATAAACACTCTCCCTCACCACTCCCAAAAACAGTGGAGATGATTGGCAGAGCGGGGGCCTTCGGGAAGAAAGCAAGCCCTTCCGACGGCAGAGACGAGATGAAAGATGCGCAAGCCGGATCCGGAGCTGGAAGGAAGAGTTTTCCTCCGGAAAGGGAGGGGTGGAATAATCCTCGCCTTTTTCTACGTCTGTGAAAATGGAATGCGATATTATCTGAATAAATCAGCTTCAGTTGAGCGGTTTTTGGGAGGATGTGATGAGGCAAATCGAGAAGTGAAGCAGCCTCTTCTGCAAACAGAGATGGGGTTAGCTAGCGAACAATAAGACACTTCTTCAAAAACACATAAAATATTCATATTCATACAGCAGCCTGCGAACCAACAATTGGGAAGCAATGCATGCTGGGACAGTGGAGGTGCTCAGGTGAGATCAGACCAGACAAGGTGGGAACTGACCACTGGTAATTCTTTGTTCCCAATGGACCAACTACCTTTGAGAGAGGAGGACATCAGCCAAAGGGAATCTCCAGCATACACACCTGTTAGATTAGATGGAACCACATAGGTCCTAGGAAAAACCCTAGGTATAGTTCTCTTTCAGCCTCTGAGCAAATTCATAAGCTAATTATAAAACATCACTAGAATCTAGGCTCTTAAACATATGTACAACCTCAACCCCTTAAATAGCTGCTTTCCAGGCATCCATTTCCCAAACGCAGAGATGCTAAGCAGTTAGCAACTACACTAAGTAGATTGGCAATGGGCATTTGCAATACAACCAACAGAGTTGATAAATTGGGAAATGGACCCCAGTTTAACAATGCGCCCTAAAAGTTTCTGGCTAACTCAGTCAGCTCCCTCTGACACAGTCCATCCTAGCATTCCTACTTGAATGCATCCTGCTGCAGTCTCACTCCTCTTCCTCCTCCTCCTCCTCCTCCTCCTCCTCTTCCAAAGACACAATCCCATTCCAGTATGATTCACTACTTAACTTTCCAATTATACCAAAAATTAAAGGGGGAATGTCAGACAATGGAACGCAAATATAAATTAACTCTGAGAATAAACTGGCAAATAAGCTGCCCCACCGCTCCAACAAATTCCGTTCCGTAATGGCTATATAAATGAGACAAGTGCTCCTCTGTGACTGACTTCATTCCCCAAACTCACACTCTGCTTCCCTGACCTTGCCTTAAGGTAAGTCTAAGCGTATGTGTGTGTGTATGTGTGTGTGTTTGTGTGTGTGTGTGTGTGTCTGCCTGTCAGTTGTGTGCAGTAAGAAGCTGGGGGGCTGTGTTTGTCTGTCTGTCTTTGTGCGAGTGTGTATGTGTGTGTGTGTGTGTGTGTGTGTGTGTGTGTGTGTGTAGCGAGGCGCTGGGGGGTTGGTGGCTGCCCTCTGCGTCCCAGGTCCCGTGAGGCCATTCCCAGGCATGGGATGGCACACAGGAAGGGGATGAGACGGCCGCGTCACCGATAGGTGCCGGCACCCACAGACACAGGGCTGATATCGGAGCTGGGAGCCAAAGGGAGGTATTTTTGGGAGAAAGCGCAATCCACCCATCCTGTCTACAATTCTGCTGACTGCTCACTCTGTCCTCAGCAGAGGGGAAGGCAGCCCTCTTGACAAGCAGGGGAGCCTCTTATTACCATGCCTCTGCACACAGGATGCATATGGAAAACACTGAGCAGATGGGCTTTGGCTTGACTATTAAATATATGGGAGCAAGAGCTACCTCAGTGGGAAATTACCTCAGTGCTGCTTCAAATCCTTGCACCTCCATTAAAACCCTCTCAATCCACTGCTTGTGAGGAGAGCTAAGCGCTGGTCAAGATGGAGCTGAGTGCTGGTCGAGGCATACATGAAGTCATAGCCCAGTTACCACATTTCCTGAGCTTGGATTTTATGGCCATCTTTATGCATGTGAGATGCATGGAGAGGAGATCGAGTTGCACTGAGTATTGGCATTATAAATATAGAGCATGGTTAGTGTTGTAACACATATAGCATAACAGCATAAAATCAATTCCTTCCTCTTTGAACAGCACACTCACTCCGTGTTTGACACTTTGGATTCTGCTGCCTTCTGCAGCCGCATCACAATTGTATGACACGAAAAATGGTAATTTCCAAATCTTGTTACGAATTTGGAAAAAAAAAGAAAAGATATTACAGTATGTCCTGCTTTTAATACTGTGTAAGTACAGTAAAATTCAGTTTAGCCAAAGTAAGGTTGAAAAAGGTTAATCTAATTATGGAGCACAGAGATCAGCCGCATTGATTCCTCTGGCACTCATCTCTTCACTCAGAGTATATGACGCCAATGTAGATTATTTTATCCATCCAATTAATTTCTCTTTTCTTGTGGAGGTCTACCAAACCAGTCCTGGAAAACCAAAAAATATTCCAGGCTCAAGTTTCCGTTGACAGACAGACAGGCTGAAAAGCTCACAGACTGGCAGACAAATGGGGATCACACACGCCACTGCAGCAGCTGGTGGAACCTGCGCTCACCGGCCCGACGCTGGGGGGCGAGATTGGGAGCGAGCTGGAGCCTGCAGTGCACTGCTGGGTTTAATGTTTAATGTGCTGGAGAGAGCGCTGGAGCGGGGGCTCCTCCAGGACTCGGAGCTCAGGCAGGCCTGTGAAGGCATATGCTAATACGGAACATTCCGGAGCACAGAGCGCGCCTCTGCAGAGGAGTCCCTGCATAAACCCCACTCTATTCAAGGATATCGCAGACCTCATTAAGAGTTTAACTCCCACACCGACATGCTGTAAAGGCCCCTTTTGCCAAACACAGAAAAACCTATAGAAAATAGAAATTGAGTTTATATCAATTTCATATACACAGTAGATCCTACAGTGCCTTCTGGTTAACTCCCCTTAACCTAACGCAATTCATTATTATTCAATATGCTTCACTGTGTTTTAAAACAGCTCATGATTCAAAGCTGTTTTTGACTGTGGATCTTGGATCATTGCAGTAGGTCTTTGCCTTGACCCATGAACAAGCATGTTTAATCTTTCATGAATTTGCTCAGATCTGCTCTGCTGTGCTACAGTATGCACACAACTTTCAGGTCACGCTAGGCTAACGCAGCATATATGGAAATGCACTAGGCTGCCTCTCTCCCTCGGGCTGCAGAGGTTGGTGTGCAATCTGCCTACAGTACTGATGTTCACCTCCACAGCCAAGAATACCAAACACCTGCTCCTGGCCCTGGAGCACTTCAAGGGTTGCTCAGATTGACCACCTAAACTTCCCCTTCAGTAACATTTCTATCACATACAGTATATACCTGCCACATACACACACACACACACACACATACATTATCATACCTCACACACATACACATGCACTAATACATTATCATACCTCACACACACACACACACACAAACACAAACACAAGCACACACATACAGTACACACACACACACACTCACACACATACATGCTCACACCTCAAACACACACACACACACACACACACCCATACATTATCATACCTCTCACACATACACACACACACACACACACACACACACACACACACACACATGCTCACACCTCAAACACACGCACACATACACACACACACACATACATACATTATTATACCTCACACTCATACACACACACACACACATGCATATATACATAGAGGACTCACTGAGTTCAGCGATGCTGCCCACGCGGGTGGCCAGTAGGGACTGCTCAATGGTGCGCAGCTCTGATTGGCTGTAGGCGTGACCCTCTCCCGCCTTGCCAGACCTCTGCTGGTCCCTGTGCAAGTTCAAGCTGTCCGGCAGACTGAGCACCCCTGGGGGAGAGACAAGAGAGATGTACAGAGAGAGAGAGAGAGAGAGAGAGAGAGAGAGAGAGAGAGAGAGAGAGTCAGTTAAGACAGACAAATGAGACAGGATGCAAATCCAGCTGATTTAACAGAAAGCGGAAAAGCCGCTCGAGTCAGCAACGCTGAGGCACGGTGGCACTGCCAAGCCAGCAGCATCAAAGCTGCCTGTCCTCCCCTGCCCTGTCCCAGACTCCAGCGGCCCGCGGGCCCAGCACCCAGACACCCCCGCCAACAGAGTCACTCTTCCCCCCAGGCCACACTGCCTCTCCTCTTAGGCAGCCAGCTGACAACAGAGGTCATCTTACTGGGGCCTGTCTGTCAGTCTGTCTGTCTGTCTGTCTGTTTGTGTCAATCTGCCTGCCTGCCTGCCTGCCTCCTTGTCTGTCTATCTGTCTGTCTGCCTGTCTGCATATTGCCCACCAGAGCAGCCAAAAATGACTCCCTATGCTGGCACAAACAACACACGGCATGGTGAATGTGAGAAAATGAATGGTAATATTGAAGAGTGCCAGGCCACATGTGATTGAGGGAAATGGTTGGGGTCATCTGCTACTGCTCAGAGATTGTTTGCAAATAAAATGAGTCTGAGGCAACAGACCACAAACAGCTGCATGCTTTAAACAAGATTCTGCCTCATGGACCGAAAGGAGAGAGGGACAAAGAATCTACAATTAGAGGGATAGAGAGAGGATAGAGAAAAAGAGGTAAGAAAAAGAAAAACACAATAATAACTACTAAATAGTGAGTAATAGAAATAATAGTAATACTTCTAACAACATCTACTAAATCTTATTTACAGTATCTACTAAAAACTACAACCGATACTACGTAGTATGTACTAAAGGAGGTCAGAGGCTGTCAGTAAGTACAGGTGGTTGCCTTTAACCTCCTAGTGAGCTTAAGGATCTCTGGGTCTTCTTCTCTAATTCTGAGGCATCGCTCAAACAGGCCAACAGGTGCTGCACTTGGCACGGAGCTGCCTAGCGGCCACCAGGCAAAGGCTGAGTGGTGTTTTGTTTCTGTACACGCAAGCAATTACTGCCAGGAACATCTTGTGCCTGGATGACAGTGCTCTCTAACTGTTGGTCGTTAACAGCGCCACTGAAGAAGCTTGAAAGAGGAGCTCTCATTACAGATGATCCATATTTTCATCTCTGTTGATTTGATTAAGTGTAAACACATTCACAATACTTCAGATAGCTTGTTCAAAGCTAATGAATTGTCTAATGTCTATTAACGAGGGCTGTGACATCATATAATGGGTTTATTTTTGCCCACGAGGCTTTCATTGCCTTTCAGTTCATCTACAGAGGTCACGCCAAGGGCACAAGGTCATCCACCATAATATTGCCTAATACTCTGCGGAGGAGGAGAGAAATTGGATTCTTCCTCGTCTTTGTTGTTTGTCATACTTCCTGCCCGGGCACGGTGGCGGTGGTGCCTGCCGACTGCTGAATTATGGATAGCCGGTGAGCGGCAGCAGCCGTTCCCCTGGCAGTCTGTGTAGGGCTATGTGTGTTTGCCTTGTGTCTCATTCACACACCGTGGCCAAATGCAATTTCCAGCAGCCCGCGGCGTGCACCGCATGTTCTCACTGCTGCCCGTCCCTCTGGATAGAGGAAAAGGCGGCGAGAAACAATACAGTATATTTCAGGGCTGCCTAGTAGTGAGCTCTGTTCAAGCAAAGTCGTGTCGGAATCTTCAGCTCGTGTTTTTTAGTGCCACTGTGTCACTTTTTAAATTAGAGAAACGAAACAGGTGGGTCAGGTCATGTTCAAACACAGTAACCACAACCAAGGCATGTAAATGATTCATCTTGGTTGCTTGGTAGCAGCGTGGCAGGAGACAGGTGTTTGATGAGACTGTGCTACACATCACTAATCAAGTGAGTGACACCACAAACCTAATGCACCCCCATCACATCTCCATGGTCCCTCATCAATATCATCTCATTTTGTCTCCGGATTGTTCTATTCCTGTTGCTGTATTACAGTGTCATTCCAATATTAGACATTCGTCTTGTTGAGTTATTCTTTTGTCTAGTCTCTGCCTGTAGGCTACCTCTGAGTCCATGGGGGTGTGTGTGTGTGTGTGTGCTCTCAATATGTTCCCCGCTCATACAGCCAAACCAGCTCATTTTCACACACTCCTGTGAATACAGTCATACATAGCCTCAGACAAAGGCTAGTTCCCAGTCTCAAGCATCACTCATTACAAATCCCAGCCCTGCGTCAGAAACTGACTGATGTCTGTTACAATCGCTGGCTGCAGTCTGTCTTTTATGCTTGGTCCCTCAGAGATTCTTTCATCTGTTCAATTTACTGTCAAGCCAAATGTTTCATTTTGAGGCTTAGAAATGACTTGTCACCTTTGGAACCAACTTACTCCATCCTTGTCTCTCAAAGCCATCATATAAATCATTATGCCATTTTCAAAGTATAGAAATTCTCTAATTGCAATTCTCTCTTTTTTTACTCTATTCTCCCCAGCAGTCCAACACTTGAGGTAGTGGATTGCTGTCTCCCTCATCTCCTCCTCTCCTGGTGTCATCATCATGTCTTCAGTAGCACTCGGGCCACGGGGGAGCGAGCGATGCCGCGGGGACCAAGCACCGCTGCATGCCATTAACCCCTCTCTCAGACGTCACGGCGCAGTGAGAAACCGCTATATCAGGAAGGGTTCCACTTGGCCCTATTATAGTCGGAGGCCTCTCATGCTGAGTGCAGGGGGGGGCGGGCCTGTCGAGGGCCAGCGCACAGTGAGCACACGCATCTTTAGTCCGAGTGCCTGAAGTGGAAATGGTGTTTTCAGCTCAATCTTCAGGAGCCCATTCACGGTTACGTAAAGCTGGACAGAAAGACGGAAATAGAAACAGACAGGACAGACGTATGGAGATGACTCCTCTCTCTCACACTGAGTGAGTGGACTGAGTAGGAGAGACTGATTGTAGAACAGCTTACGTCATGCAGGTTAGAACCACACCAGCACAACAGCGACTGGAACATGTGCAATTTGAATGGAAAATAACAAGAGTGTTGAGTGAATGACACATGACAGGGTGGAGACTGGTAACACTCTACAGTTTCTCCTGGGAGAGTTTAGGACGGATTACAAACAAGAGTCAGCAACAGAGGGAAGGGTTTAACCACATTAAGGGATTTCAGTTTGTGGAAGTCACACACTGAGAGGCGTGCACTGCTGTTCTTACCTATACAGCCGCCCAACCCGACACACACCAGACACTCACACACACACACACACACACACACACACACACACACACATGCTCGCATGTACATAAACCTTCTTAGCGTGTATATTTTTCCAATTATCCCCTCTGGCTTGAATGGGCTGCATATCAGAAGCCAGGTCTCCTGGGCAGATTGAAACACTTAGAGAGCAGTGAAAAGAGTGGGGGGTGGTTAGGGGGGCGTCTGAGACCCCTCCCTGGGTGCTGTGTTTCACTAGACCCCCTCCTCTGGTGCTTTAGCTCATATGTTATACTAGTGTGGGGTCACACTGTGGGGGATGGCAAGAGGAGCTAATGGCTAGTTCAAGGCTAGTTATGAGGGCGATACACTAGCTGGCCACCTGGGTGTGTTTAAGGACCAAACAGAAAATAACGGTTCAAATTGAGGATGATGGCAGTGATGATTGTGGTCCTGCAGACCCCTTGGAATAGGCGACTTCTCCTTTCAGCCATGAACTATAAAGGAAATTGAGGCATAAATGTTGTTTTGCAGACAGCCGTCAGGGTATTTCAGTGCTATCCCTTCTCATTCTGCTCCTCTCTATCTCTGCTTTTTTTTTAAGCCTATTTTTCTATCTCTGATCCTTTCTTTCTCCTCTCCTCCTCTACTCTGACACACTCCTCATCAGACACTCTCATCTCTCGTTCTCCTTCCTCAATCCCGCTTTATCTTTCTCTCTCTCTCTCTCTCTCTCCCTCCCTCTCCTCTCGTCTCTCTGTCTGGCAGGGCTTCAGTCAGATCTGCAGTGCTGCTCCCTGCTGTGGGCTAAAGGCCTTCCTGAGTGGATTCCATAGAGAGACACAGAGAGATGGTGCCGGTTCCTCCACATAAGCTGAAAGGTCACTGGTTAGATTCCAGCCATATGGAGAAAAGCAAACCCAGCAGCAGGAGAGAAGCAAGAAAAAATGCAGAGACAAGATGTTCCTTGTCATCACTCCACTCGGCAAAAAAACTAACCTGAGCGTGATGATGACTCATAACAACTGCAACTCTAGCCCTTCTGTTGCGTTCGTTTCATGGTTACAACTTTGGTGTTCCAGTCAATAATGACCAATTTTGACTTGTGATAAAACATAAAATATCAATGATTATCATCACATTTTGTGATAGACCTCTGTATCAACTTATGCTTTCTTGAATATTACAAATCTAAATCTTAAGTGTACTAATTATGGCCTGTAGGCCTTACTGAACAAAGCCTATGTAATTCAGTGAGGGAGAAATTTGATTGGAAATAGGTTTTTGGTAGAGGCTGTCACTTGAAGCAAAAATAGGGAGCGAGGGGTGTATTTATGTTTGTGTAAGTGAACACAGACACACTTACATTGTCCATCAGATCTGTAAGTAAGACGGTGCTGTATGTGCCACAGAGTTGAATAAAACACCCAAAATCTTATGAAAATTGTTCAAATTTGTGTTGTGTGTTCAGATAGCCTGTATTACCAAATTCATGGAGCCCCATGGCCATCCAATTAAGTTAAGTACATTTTTGAGATTGAGAAAATGTGATTTCAGTCAAAAATTATCAGAAGATAACAGCAGAAGGGTTAGGGGAACATTCCAGATTACTGTCCAGGGGCCTCTGCAACCATTCCCCCACTGATTGGTCTCCCCTAGTCCAGTTTAGTACACAGGAAAAGTCCTATTTGTGCTGATGTTCATAGCTATGCCTCTCTGCACCCTCCAGCATCGCTTGTGCAACAGCCCACTGGTGGCCTGCACGGGCAGTTAGCTTGATCATCCTCACCTATAAAAGGCCTGGAATATCCCCTCAGATAAAAACTCTAAGTGTTTATAGCTCTTTTGTTGTTGTTGTTGTTGTTGTCTGTTTGTCTCCACTCCACTATGTTATAGCCCATGAGCCAGCTTGTAATACTCACAGTATAAAAAAGAGTTTGCTTAAAAATTAATTCCACCCAACTGCATGGTTTGAAAAAGAATCATCGTTGAAAACTTGTCTTCTGCATGAGCAAATTTTGCATATAAGCTCAGAAAAACTGCGTGTGTTTACTTGCATGATGGAACAGCAAAAAAGCCTCTAGCGGGGGGAGTCATGCTGCATCATGAAGAGAATTCCCCCTTTGGTCCTCTGAGCAGAGCTGGAAAGGGATGTGCTGTGCTGTGCTGTGCTGTGCTGGCCTGGGCTGAGCTGGGCTGGGTTGTGCGTGCTGGCTGCTCTCGCCACGCTGCCACACCGCCTCGCCGCAGACAGCACGGGCCTGCTCCCTCTCACGCTCTCTCGGCTGCAGCCGGCAGCAGTGTCCGCCGGGCCGCTCCGCTTGCCACGCTCGTCTGCCCCACTAAACCGCCTCCCTGCTCTATTGCCTCTCAGGGCCCGGCCAAAGTTATGTCACCACTGTCCATAACAGGTCACCACGTCCTTATAGTCTCATTGCTAAAGCCATTAAAACGGGAGGCAGAGCGAGAAATGAGAGGCAAGGCGGGAGAGAGATTTTAAAAGGGAGAGGGAGAGAGTGTGGTGTGGAGAGAGAAAAAGAGATGAAGAGAAAGAAAGAGAGAAAGAGAGAGAGTTGAAGAGAGAGAGAGAGAGAGAGAGAGAGGATGGCAAAAGCACAAACCCCTGAAGGAGGATGTGCACTGGAGGGGAATGATCGGATGCGTCGAGCTGGCACAGCTCCCCTTTCCCTCTCTGCATACACACAGAGCTCCCTGGCCCTCTCAGGGGAAAACTAGGACACTGGGGTAATAAGGCCCAGGCGCTTAGCTACTGGGTCACTCAAACCGGCCCAGTTCAGAGCAACGAGTGATGCATAGGCAGCCGGCAGAGGTCACACATACAGTACGCGCCTCTCCACTTCACTTTGACTCTTAAAAGACGACCTTCTTCGAGAATCTTGGTGACATTTTTGTTGCTTTTACAATAAATCCCTTCCTGGCAAATCCTCTCACTTAAATTCCCCTAAAATCCCTCTGCTTCCTCAAAGAGGAGCCCCCACCCACCCACCACCACCCCCACCCCCAAACCTCTCTCTCTGCACCGCATTAAGCCAAGCCCTGCCTGAGTCACCATCAGAGTCACAAGATAGTTGGGTTAGCTGGGTCAGGGGCTGGGTCGGTGGGCACACAGCTCTGTGTAGTGCTGCAGGGGGAGGCTGCAGTGGGCCAGACCCATCTGTCACCCATAAGCCCCTGCGCTGGAGGAGGCTTTGGAACTTGTCAGGGAACACAACCAAAAGCCTTCTCATATCTGCTGCACAGCTTCATCCAAACAAGCAGCGTTAACAGCAGAATATAAATGAAATGAATTAAGCTGAATGTAATAACACGGGAAAAATATTCTGGCTTTCTGGCTTTGCTTGAGTGTGTGCCACTACTGCTATCTATCATGTCTCTGGCCGTCAGAGGGGAGGGAGCGCTAACGGCTGGTACACACAGGCATGTGGGGATGGCAGGGACGCCCCATCATCCATCCATCCGGACATGCCGGATGCCATATCATCACAAGCCCCACTGCCCTGAAAATGCACTCACACACCCACTCACCCACCCACCCGCACATACTCATAGCCACACAAACACACACATACACACACACACACACACACACACACACACACACACACACACACACACACACACACACACAGCCCCTGGTTGGCACTGTGACAGGCTCGTGTGGTGGCAGCAGAAGTGTTTCCCAGGCTGGAGCATGCCAGTGTGACCTCGCTGCGGCTGGCGCTCTGTACTTAAATCTATTTCGGAGGGAAAGCCGAGCCCTCTTGCCTGCCTCCTCCTCTTCCTCCTCCTCTTCTTCCTCCTCCTCCTCCTCCAGCTCCTCTGTTAGTTACTTGGAGAACTCAGAGAATCTCTAAGACTGACGCTGGACTTTGTAGATGGGGGAAGGGGTGTGTATGGGGGGTGGGGGGGGGTGTTCTTGTCCACACCTATGGTTGCACCACACAGCCACAGCTATGAACCACTCAAATTAGGGTGTCCAATCGCTCGCCAAGGCAAACAATAGCACAGTAGCCTGTCTACAGAATTTATGAAGACACTTGGATCTCTGCATGAAAAGCATTTCTGGCCGTATCTGACCACTAACAAAAACAGCTGAATCGAATTAGGTTTTCTCTTTGTGGACTGTAAATCTTGATCAGATGCTAAATCTGTGTGGCATGAACCGGAGCACGGAGGATGGTTGCTGGAGCTGAGATCTAGCGTTGTCTCTAAGGCAAATTTTGTGTGAGGTCTCTCTCCATGTAGAGACTACCATCCAGGACACCCTGTCATGATGTGTGAGGTGTGTGTGTGTGTGTGTGTGTGTGTGTGTGTGTGTGTGTGTGTGTGTGTGTGTGTCTGGAGTTCTTTTGCTGACTGGTTCGTTTGTAACAAGCTCAGTCTATGACATATGAGACTGCTGTCTAGGCATCAGCATCCCAATGCACTGGTGGGGAACACAAAAACACAGATGGCCACCTTATGTGGGGGGAAGGGAATTTGAGAGAGCCATACTGAGAGGCCAGTGGAGAAGCTAGAGAGATCGAAAGAGAGAGAGAGAGAGAGAGAGAGAGAGAGAGAGAGAGAGAGAGAGAGGGAGAGAGGAAGAGTGTTGGATGGCGAGTGGGAAAGGAAGAGACTGCACGGCATGGATCCAATCAGGGGATGCATAACGGCGAGTCAGGGGACAAACAGCAGAAAGCCAATCAGTGGCATTAAAAGCTCTTAGCAGTCTGCATAGCTTGGTACAGTTAGCCCAGAAGACAGCACATTCACAGTCACAATCAAGTCAGTGCAATGCAGTCAGTCCTTGTGATCGCTACAAGTTTCTGTCACACAGTCAATTATCTCCGCTAGCCCTCTTTCCCGGCTTCTCCTCTGATGATGCACTTGGAGATTCTCTTCAGCTCATCTGGTGTTCCGAAAAGTCAGCATCAGCTGTAGTCATTTCTAGCCATTATTAACTTATACAGTGTGTATGTGTGAAAATGCTGTGTGTTGGAGGAGTGGGGATCTTTCTAGTGTAGTGTATATTGGGACCTAGTTGTAATTGGCGAGTACAGTACTTTCTGCACCTACAGGAATCTCAGGAATTTAGTCTATCATTTGTCTCTATGAAAATGATAGGACTGAGGGGAAGAGATACAAAGAGAACATCACAACACAAGCCAGAGAGAATCTGAGAGGAGAAAGAAAGAAAGAAAGAGAGAAAGAAAGAAAAGGCTTGAGTGTGCAAAAAAGTGTGTGAAATAAAAAAGAAGGCGAGGCATGTTTGGCAGGGCCGCAGTAAGTCATGGTATGTCTGAGATTCCCAAACGTCAAGAGACCTGTGGCGGTTGGGCTCCAACCACAGGCATTCACTCGGCGCTTTTCAGCAGATCACAGAGTTGGACTGCTGCATGGATCTGTCATTCAACCATGTGTCCATTGGCAGTTGGGAACGGAGATCCACAATCATAAGCACCCACCCACACACACACACACACACAGCACAAACACACACCCGCACACCCATACACTCATAGGCATACCCTGCATACCCATACCCACACAGACACAGCACGAAAACAGTGCAATTTTAATATGAGCTGGCTAGGGATTGTTTAGCAGTGGACTCAGTTGAGGTGTGAAGAAGAAAGTAACTCCCACACAATGTTCTCTTGGGGAGGAATAACAACAACAAAGTCAACTTTCAAAAATAGTTGAGCTGGGTTGCTTACAGAGTGGTTTCCACACTGAAACTGAGCCCAGTGCCTTTGCATACACTAATGTATGGATTACGTACTGATAGCACATTTAGCTGTGCAAAAATCGGCCTACAGGAACACATGCCTCCACTGGGTCTGTATCCAACATTTTCTGAGTTGCTCAGCAGATCAGAGAGTTGGAAAGTATGACCAGACGTGTTTCTGAAGTCATTCCAGAAGACTGGAAATAAGGAAATGCCTACAAAAAGAATCAGTGTTGGTGATCCTTGATTCTGGCATGGAGGAATGGCCAGACAGCAATGAAGCCCACCGTGCTTGTAGACTCCCTTTCCTGAGCTTTACCACTTGCCATGTCTACCACTGCCATGTTGTGCTGGAGACCAGAGATATTCAAACTCATTATTTCTCTAAGAGCAGACCAGAATATGCACAATGTCATTGCTTTGCATTTGGAATAAGAGGCACATGGAAACATCCAATGACTGGATGTGATTCCAATGGTACTTTCATTAGGGTCCATTGGTCTTTTACATGAAGCCAATCTCCAACACAAGAAGACGCACAAATGGGAGTTTATGGGGCCTGACCAGGGCTTGTTTCCCATTGTGTGGGTGGAGCTGGGGGAGCCCTGTGGTCCCCCTGTCATCCAATGACAGTGCCCCTGGGGTTTGGGTAGGATTCACAGCCAGCCACTGAAAGCAGCAATGCCTCCGTCTTGCCCGGGGGCCCAGGGCTGAGCAGCCATGGGTTTTTGTTGAGGAAAAAAAATGACTGGCATTTATTTATTGCACTTCCTCATAGAGCAGGGCTCGCACACCTGAGGGCCTTTACTGCTGCTGTGGTTGGACAGCTGTGCTGTGCTGTGCTCAACATTGGGTTTGAATGGGCCCCTTAGGGATAGCAGACTACACTAAAATCACTGCTCTCACTTCTACTCACTGTAACCCATCTTTTTAGGGTCATCACTTTCATTTCCTCATTCACCATCATATTACAGCAATGACAATTAGTGGATGCTTGTCTACCAAATGCAGTTCAGTAGCTTTTATTCAAATTCCAGCCAGGTCTACATTAAGAAAAAGTCTGGGAAGATTCCAACTGTTCCATTATGAGTGCATACTAAAGGTTTTGATTGTAATTACCATATTCTTAGAGAATGAATGAAGACAATTAACCATCTACACACTCATTTAAATGTGCATATACTGTACGAATCACAAACACACACACACACACACACACACACACAGACAGACAGACAGACAGGAGCACATGGGCGGAAACGTGTGGCTGACTGGTTGGTACTGAGAGCTGGCATGCCTGTCTGTGAGAGTGGAACAGTGACATTGAGCTAAACGCAAGTTGTGTCTCTCTGCGCTCGCAGGCCCGAGTCACCGACATCCGGAACGTTCTGACAGCCTCTGCACGCGCTATGGAAACCAGTGCCTCCTGGCGACCCCATTACATCACACTTGCAGATGGACAACGTCATCAGACTATGCGCACACATGCTCTATCTCTCTCATACACATACACACTTATACACGTGCACATACTTGACACATGTTACACACTCAATCTGGAATGCTTTCGCACACACACACGCACACACACACACACACACACACACACACACACACACACATACCCTCGTACAGTAACCTCGTACAGTAAAGTAAAGGGGCCTTTCAAAGGCCTATACTGTACAATATTGAATGGAACAAGATCAGCAATCAGGGAGATAATGCTGTCACTGGCCTGGATTCATTTTAAAGGCGGGTTCTGAGCACAAAGCAGTACAGTACATTGTTACAATACCACCCCCACCACCGTCATATCCTCTCAAACCGCATCTATATCAGCTAAAACTACAGGGAAACTCCAAATCACTGCAGAAATATCTCAAAACAACCTTTAAACAACCTCTCAAAACTGACACAGTGCTTGCCAAATTGCATACAATTTCAGATGCATGAGGTGCAGCCTCCATCAGTGAAACAGGCAACATGGCAAACTTGATCTGCAGGAGCTAAACTAGTCAGAAATCCATATTAAAGCTCACACACTTTATCTTCAAAGAGGAAGACCAGGGTGTTGCCATGAATGAGAAGTTTTCCAGCCTGCTCTGGGCAAGAGTGCCTTATCAGGGCTTTGGTGTGGGTGCTGTGAGGCTTAAGGGAATGAGGATCATGCTGAAGCATTGGTTACTTCCCATGAACTGGCCAAAGAAAACAGTCTTGATAGAGTTCAAATCCTATGGTCTAACTAGCGCTATTGATAACATGCCATTACTCTTTTTGCTCTAATTGCAAACAATAAGCACCATGTTTCTAGACAGGCCATTTCCTTTTTCATTAACCCTAACCCCAACGCTTCTCTACTTTTGATAAATAACTTCCAGATGATACAGGTCTGAAAAATGTCTATAAATT